>WNYA01001128.1:7639-36520 GCA_019512145.1 Engystomops pustulosus
TGCTGATGACTGGGGGTCCCGGACGCCCCGAGCTGCTGATGACTGGGCATCTCCTCTTTGCAGTATCTCGGGGTGGACATGGAGGAGTTTCATGGGAGGACGCTGCACGATGATGACAGCTGCCAGCAGATCCCGGTGCTGCCGAATGTACAGGTGATGCTGATCCCCGGGCAGACGCTGCCCCTTCACCTCTCCAGACCCCAGGAGGTCAGCATGGTGCGAGGCCTCATCCAGAGGGACCGGACGTTTGCCGTGCTGGCCTACAGGTACAGCCGGAGCTCTAAGTGATCAGCCAGATTATAGTGTAAGATGAGTGTAACCATGACTATATCCTAGTGATGGGCTCCAGAGAGACGCACGCTTCGGGACCACCGCAGAAATCTACGCATATCGCGAGGAGCAGGAGTACGGCATTGAGACGGTGAAAGTGAAAGCCATCGGGCGCCAGAGATTCCAAGTGCTGGAAATGAGAACCCAGACAGATGGGTGAGAGGTGGGAGAGGAGCCGGGTGCCCTGCGGCTGTGCCCAGTGCTGAGTAATCTGTGCCGGGAGGAGGGGGCGCCACACTATGCCTAGATCTGCAGCTACACCTCCCCCGCTACAGATTGTCACTCAGGATGCTAGGAAAGCTGGGTGATGAAACGTTGTGCGCTGTAGGTATACGTGCCTATGCTTCCCTCTCTCTTCTGCTGCAGTCTATCATGGCGCCTCCTGTTTGTACTGTGATGTCATGTTGTATCTTGTCACTGGCCTCACGGGGGTTCTGCTGAGGCCAGTGATAGATGCTGTTGAGGTGTAGTCACTGCTGGAGCAGAGAGGTGAGTATAGGCTCACCCCCGGACACACCCGGTAAGATCTTTGACGGTTATTTAAAGTTTCTTTGTTTTTTGTGGCAGGATCCTGCTCGCCCGGGTCCAGATCCTGCCGGAGAGGGTCCTGCCGTGTCCCATGACCTCCATCCAGCTGGACTCTCAGAGCCGCCATCAGCTTGTCCCGTGCAGCAAGGCCTTCAGCAGCCGGAGCCCGCAGAGCACCTGTCAGCGGCTGCACAAGTACCGCAGGGTGAGCGACGGGTTACACTCAGGGTAAACTCTGGGGTCTCCGCGTTGCACCAGGAAGAGGGGGAGGGTCTCCTTGGGAACAGGCTCTGTAAAATTGAAAGTTTTGAACTAATATGCAGCACATCGCACCCACGATAATTCAGAAGAGGAAAAGATTTACTCCATTTTTTTAAATTTGAAACCTCCGTTTTGTGTATACAGCTCTTATACAGAGCAATGTGTCGTGTGCATGATAACCCTGCAGCCTCCCAGACTTCATACATTCATGAAGTGACTCCGAGGAAGAGAATATGACTGCGGGATCTGACTACACAGGGTTTTGTTTGTAGTCTGTTCCCATGGAGCCACATAGCTCTGTATAGGAGTCGTATACATGACATGGTATGAAGTTCCAAATCCAGGACTAATGGAAAGCGGCTTCAGTTTTCATGCAGCATTTTTGTGGCAAGAAGTCAGGTGTAGATGTAGGTGCAGGGATTGTGGGATCTGATTGGAGGATCCCTAGTGATCCTGATAATAAAGTCCTGTCTCCCCCATTGTAGATACTGCAGAATGTATGTACATCACCGGGACTGATGGAGATAATAAAGCACTGTACTCCGCTACCTGTCAGTGAATGGAGCAACAATGTACATGCTCTGTTCATGATTTCTGGCTTGTCCCGCTGCGCCCCCCGCCTCCTTGCTTTGTGACTTGCCCCCCACCTCCTCCTGACTCTGTGCCCCCGTCCCCCCACATTGATCTTCTCTCCTGTATGACTCTCCATAGAGGTAGTTCTTGCTTTGTGACTTGCCCCCCACCTCCTCCTGACTCTGTGCCCCCGTCCCCCCACATTGATCTTCTCTCCTGTATGACTCTCCATAGAGGAAGTTCTTTGGTGCCAATCTGACGTCGTGGCCCTCGTGGCTCTACGCCTTGTACGACGCGGTGAGTATAGTGACACGTGTACGGGTTCTAGCCCTCTGTAGGGGAGGGTCACGTCTAATGGTGGGATGTGTGGGGGGCGCTGTGGGAGGTGTCATTATACGGCATATGGTAATGGGCATCTGTCACCAGGATTCTCTCATGGAGAGGGTGAAGCGACAGCTGCACGAGTGGGATGAAAACCTCCGCGACGATTCTCTGCCGGCTAATCCTATAGGTGAGACGCGGGGGAGGAGGATATTTTAAGAGGGTTTGTGTCTAATGAAAAGTTGTGAAACTTTCCAGTAAACTTTCTTTTTCCATTACCCCATATTCTCAGGTGAGGCAGTTCTGTTTCTCTGTAATACTTTGTCATTTACTGCTCGCAGGTGAGGGTTTGTTACAAGTGCGTCCGCTGTAAGATAATCACATCAGAGTAAGATCGGTTTCTGCTACAATGTGTCAGTGCAAGAAACCTCTACTATGGCTTCTGCATTATTCATAGTGACAGCCATCAATCTGGGATTGTGGGGGTCCAGCTCGGCTCAGCCCCCAGGCACTAGAACCTACAAACAGGAAGCAGATGGTTCGGTCCAATGTACCGCGGTGGCGCCTGGGAACTGCGTCTCTGCTCCTCTTCAAGTGATAGTATAAGAATTGTGTAATATTCCAGACAACCCCTTTAAATCAGAGGATAACATGCGCTGTGGTGTGCAGGACTAGATCAGGACAGAAATGCCTCCGTTCACTGACCGCAAGCAGAAATGCTGAACATGACGAAGGAGTGGAACACAAAGTTTTAGATGAAAGGTTCTGGACGTTTCTTGCATAACAATCACACCAGGACCAGAATAATATCTACTACTACCCCAAGTCTCCCACAGCTGGCGACAGGCAGTGTATAGTATCTGACTGAATCCCATAATGCACTGCTCTCTGCAATGAATGTAACCTTGTGCAGCGAAGTCGCCCTTTGACCCCTCTTCTTAATTCTGTGACTGTCCCTTATTCCCTGTCACTTTTTCTGTGGTCAGATTTCTCATATCGAGTAGCGGCCTGTCTGCCCATCGACGACGCGCTGCGGATCCAGCTGCTGAAGATCGGGAACGCCATCCAGCGGCTGCGCTGCGAGCTGGACATCATGAGCAAAGTGAGTCCCCATCATAGAGAATGACCCCCCAAGGATGTATGAAATGTGTTGCCCCCGCCCCGGTGTATGATCAGTGACCCCCAGAATGTATGAAATGTATCGTTCCCGTCCCCGGGTTGTATGACCTCTGCCCCCCCCCTCTTTAGTGTATGATCAGTGACCCCCAAGGATGTATGAAATGTGTTGCCCCCGTCCCGGTGTATGATCAGTGACCCCCAGAATGTATGAAATATATTGTCACCGTCCCCAGGATGTATAACCTGTGTCCCCCCCCCTCCCCAGTGTATGATCAGTGACCCCAAGGATGTATGAGATGTATCGTCACTTTCCCCAGGATGTATGACCTGTGACCCCCAGGATGTATGACCTGTGACCCCTCCCGCTCTCTCGTTGCAGTGCACATCCCTCTGCTGTAAACACTGTCACGACACTGAGATCACAACCAAGAATGAGATTTTCAGGTAAGCGGAGCCGTGTCCTGCACATGAGTGTAATATCTGGAGCAGCGCCCCCTATCTGTCTCCTCTCTTACAGTCTCTCTCTATGTGGCCCTATGGCCGCCTACGTCAATCCTCACGGCTACGTGCACGAGACCCTGACCGTCTACAAAGCCTTAAACCTGAGTCTGATCGGCCGCGCGTCCATAGAAAACAGCTGGTTCCCAGGGTGAGTGTGACACATATAGAGGGAGGGTCCGGCCCCCCACCCACTGCTCAATGCCATGTAACCGAGGGTCCCACCTTATGCTGAATGTGGCCCCCATTTTGCTAAACCTGAAGCGATGCTCAATCAGTAGGCGGTGAAATAACAACTCCCATGATGTAGCTCAGGGCATGCTGAGTGTTGTAGTTCGGCTGCAGCAGGAGCAGCTCTGGTCTTAGTAATATGTGGCGCAAGTATAGAACTGGAGAGGTAGCGCCACCTGGTGGATGCATCAGTGCAGAATTCTAGATGTGAGTCCTCCCCAACCTTTTTGTATCCAGCGACTGGTTTGGTGAACCCCTTACTGACCTGGCACTGCAAATACTCAATTTCCTGGCCCCCTGCATTGTCAGGATGGGGGTCCCTGAGGGTGCACGCCCTTTGTGCTGATAAAGGATGGGACCCTTTAAAGGTGAGGGTTTCCATAGATTTTAGATAACAATCACAGAAAACAGAAGTGGCCATGAGTGCGGAGGAAAGCAGAAGGAAGCGCAGGTTTCTTATCTCTGGACTTTACACAATATAAAGGAGGATGACAAGAGCCGCCGCAGCAGCAATCCCGCACCCTGTTGGTACAGTGAATCAGCGCAGCGTGTAACAAACTGTGAGGACAGGAGAGAAATGTAACACTCCAGTTATCCCACACCCTGTGCTGTATGGTACACACCTGGCACAGTGACCTGCACTGATACATTGTAACAAACTGTGAGGGCAGGAGAGAGATTTGGTAACAAACCCTCAGCTGTGAGGTATCTGAGGTCTCCCCTCCTCTTCTTGCAGTTACGCTTGGACAATCGCTCAGTGCAGAGTCTGCGGCAGCCACATGGGCTGGAAGTTCACCGCGGTCCGGAAGGATCTGTCCCCGCAGAGGTTTTGGGGCTTGACCCGTTCGGCTCTGCAGCCCCGAATCCCGGTGCCAGAAGAGGAGGAGGCGAGACAGGACCGATCCCCGATCCTCTGCCTGTGACATCACTGCTTTGCTCCTACTGCCTGCCTCCTGCCTGCGGGCTTGGGGTAGATTAGGGGGTGCTGCCCCCTGCATGAGACGCCATGATTCGCCTGCAGGGGCGGACCCCCGCGCATCCACCCTCCGCCCCTGCATGAGACGCCACGATCTGCCTGCAGGGGCGGACCCCCGCACATCCACCCTCTGCCCCTGCATGAGATGCCACGATCTGCCTGCAGGGGCGGACCCCCACACATCCACGCTCCGCCCCTGCATGAGACGCCACGATCTGCCTGCAGGGGCGGACCCCCGCACATCCACGCTCCGCCCCTGCATGAGACGCCATGATCTGCCTGCAGGGGCGGACCCCCGCACATCCTCTCTCCGCCCCTGCATGAGACGCCATGATCCGCCTGCAGGGGCGGACCCCCTCACATCCACGCTCCGCCCCTGCATGAGACGCCACGATCTGCCTGCAGGGGCGGACCCCCGCACATCAACCCTCCGCCCCTGCATGAGACGCCATGATCTGCCTGCAGGGGCGGACCCCCGCACATCCTCTCTCCGCCCCTGCATGAGACGCCATGATCCGCCTGCAGGGGCGGACCCCCGCACATCCTCTCTCCGCCCCTGCATGAGACGCCATGATCCGCCTGCAGGGACGGACCCCCGCACATCCTCTCTCCGCCCCTGCAGGGACGGACCCCCGCACATCCACGCTCCGCTCAGAGACTACTATAATGTGATGTCACAGCCGTCTCCATGTCTGATCACTAGTCAGTCCTGTATATAATCTATCAGTAAGGGATCTCCTCCTCACCAGCGCCTCCCCCGTTACAGGTCGTGTGCGGTACTGCAGCATCACGGGACGGCGCTGGTCCAGATAGAAAGCAGCTGCGGATGATCCACGTTTTCTATGTAACAAACATTTAAAGGCCCGGGGATGGATTGTGCTGATGGGATTTCTGCTGGACAGGGCATAAATTGTAACAAACCCTCAGCTGTGGAACTTATTTGGCTGGAATAGGTTTGCCAGAGGATGTTGAGAAATGTACATTCACATGGAAAGGTTGCCCACCACCCCCCACAACCGGGGGTCTTTCCCGCCACACCCAGGGGGTCTCTCCCACCACCCCACACCCCGGAGGTCTCTACCACCACACCCAGGGGGTCTCTCCCACCACCCCACACCCCAGAGGTCTCTCCCACCACACCCAGGGGGTCTTTCCCACCACCGGAGAGGGAAGGGTCGCCTTGTGTTTTTCTCTGTTCAATGAGAATTAAATATTCATGTAAAATAATCAATGTCTAGAATATAGAAATAAATGGAACCTTAAAGGAAACCTCATCCTGATCTTTAACTTAAAGGGGCGCGTCACCCCATTAGGAAAGCTATTATCTGTGATAGTGCAGGGTCCGGGGCACCCACTCTCATCACTGACAGCACCCTGGAAAGCTGGGTGCACTGAAACGCATGGCCACGCCCATAGTGCACCAAAGTGCTCATTTACATATAAACAAAAGAAAGATTTCTCTAAACCCAGAAACCTGCGCTCACATAGACGTATTTATTATGTCAGTGGCCTGGGAGCTGCTGCAGCCCCTTTAAGATCGATTGCACCTAGGCCCATAGATTAGGACAGGACAGAGCCCACCATGTATGGCGGTGTAGAGCGCCCCCTTAAGGCACCCCGACACATTGTCATACTGATCTCTGTATGTATCAGTAGGGGCATACTGTGATATACTAAAGACAGACAGAGCTCCCCCTAGTGGTGGCTGCAGAGAATCTTTATGTCCGTGCAGGGGATTTGGAGCTGTGTGTCAGGAGGGATAACAGGAGGCTGCGGAGTAACATAAAAATAACTTTAATGAGAACACGGAGCCGACGCCGGAGCCTGGAAAGATGACTGAGCTGCACTCACCATTCACTCCTTAGTTAGAAAAAGCAAAAGGGGTTGTGTCACGATGAAAAGTGAATCCTATCCCCATAAGGGTTAATAGACTGGGGGGGAGGGATGCTACCTCTAATAGAGCAGCAGGGAGAACACCTTGAATGTTGCTCTATTAATTAGGGGGCACAGGACCCCCATGCCCCTGATCAGTGAGGGTCCCAGTAGTCAGAGTGTCGCCCCCTATCCTGTAGATACCATTATATCTTATGCTTTCGGTCCTGACGTCCAGTAGTGATGCCGCAGGAGAATCCTCGCCCTGCGCTGCACGTTTCATACGAGTCTCCTGTCCCTCTCTCTGCAGGGCACAGGTGAAACATCCAGCGCAGATGTGCTGCTACAATGTATCAGGCCGTTTCTCCCCCACCGGCTGCAGGAGCCGTTACATTACATCCTCACCTTCCGTTTTTCTTGATAATGTTGTAATGCTGCCCGCAGCTGCTCCTTCGTGCCTCTGTACCAGCGCTGTAAAGTGTAACGTATGCAACATATACATTGTGACAACGTCCCCATCTTACAAAACAAGAAAAACCCAAACTGTATAAGATGTGAGAGGCGCCTGTCACTGCCCCACAGTAACGCAGGCCCCAGCTGTGAACAGAACAATGGGGCAAAGTTATAAATCCTCAAATTCTATGGTGATTTTTACTTCTCTGCAGAAAACCAGAGACCCCTTTATGTTATATCCAAGATATCGGTGCCAGGAGGCTGCGGGTACAGCAGATCTGAACACTCAGGGCCATAATATCAGAGGAATCCACCGGCAACCCAAGACACAAGGTCCATGTGATGACAGGAGGCAGGAGTGACCCAGCAGACTGCAGCCAGTGCTATGTATTGTCCCTGGAGAGATGTGTAATCAGACCTCACACTGCTGTGCTCTGTGCTCTCTGCAGCCAGTGGTATGTATTGTCCCTGGAGAGATGTGTAATCAGACCTCACACTGCTGTGCTCTGTGCTCTCTGCAGCCAGTGTTATGTATTGTCCCTGGAGAGAAAAAAGGGGGGGGGGGGGGCTGTTTGTTGTTTTTTAAACAAAAAAAAACAAAACAATTTTGGTTGTTTGTTTTGTTTGGGCTTTTTTTGTTGTTTTTTTTTTGTGTTTTTGTTTTTTTTGTTTTTTTTTTTTTTCTTTTTTTTTTTTTACAGTGTATATATATGAGTAGAGGCAGAGATACAGTGTATATATATAGTAGAGGCAGAGATACAGGTATAATAAGTAGAGCGAGTCTGACAGTGTATATATATAAGATACACACACACACACACACAACGAGTATACAGTTACTATATATAAGTAGAGGGGGGGGGGGGGGGGGGGGACAGAGTATACAGTATCATAGATATAAGTAAGAGGACAGAGTATACAGTATATATATGAGTAGAGGCACGAAGTAGACAGAATATATATAGTAGAGGCAGAGTATATCCAGTGTATTAATATGGAGTAGAGGCAGGAGTATACAGTGTATTATATATAAGTAGAGGCAGAAGCGTATACAGTTTAGAGAGAGAGATAGGATATGAGTAGAGGCAAGAGTATTACCGGGTATATATATGAGTAGAGGCAGTCAGTTATATATGGTAAGGCAGACAGTGTATATATATAAGTAGAGGCAGAGTATACAGTGTATATTATGAGTAGAGGAGGTATTACAGTGTGTATATATAATAAGTAGAGGCCAGAGTATACAGTGTATATTAAGTAGGGCAGAGTACAGAGTATACAGTGTATATAATAATAGAGGCAGGTATACAGTTGTGTGATCTATTATATGAGTAGAAGGAGAGTGAACAGTGTGATAGTATAAGTATGAGGAGAAGAGTATAAGTGTATATATATATGAGTAGAGGCAGGCGTATACAGTGTATATATAAGTAGGGCAGAGTATACAGAGTAATTATTGATATAAAGTAGAGACAGAGTATACAGTATATAATAAGTAGAGACAGAGATACTAGTGTATATTAGAAGTAGAGGCAGACATGGTATATATATAGAGAGCGAGTTAAGTATATTATATAGTAGAGCAAGAGATACATGTATCTAATTTAAGTAGAGAGTAAGTATATATATTTAAGTAGAGGCAGAGTATACAGTGTATATATATATAGAGTAGAGGCAAGAGTATACCAGTGAATAGATATAAGTAGAGGCGAGAAGTGTTATATACTAGTAAGGCAGAGGTACTGATCTATATAAGTAGAGCCAGAGTGATTTACATGTGTATATATAGTAGAGGCCAGAGTATACGTGTTATATATAAGTAGAGCCCGCAGAGTATACAGTGTATATATATATGAGTAGAGGCAGAGTATACAGTGTATATATAATAGAGTAGAGGCAGATTTACAGTGTATATATAAGTAGAGAGCAGAGTCAGAGTATACAAGTGTATATTATAAAGTAGAGGCAGAGTATTACAGTGTAATTTAATCGATCGGAGTATATTAAGTATATATAAGAGAGGCGAAGTATACAGTGTAATATATATATGAGTAGAGGCGAGTATACAGGGTCATATATAAGTAGAGGCAGAGGTAACAGTGTATATATATATAGTAGAGGCCCAGAGTATACAGTGATATATAAGTAGAGGGCAGAGGGGTATACGTTTGTATACTATATAATAGAGGCGAGTATACCGGGTATATATATATGAGTAGAGAGCCAGAGTATACAGTGTATATATATAAGTGAGGCAGAGTACAGTGTATACTATAGGATAGAGGGCAAGTATACAGGTATATATAAGTAGAGGGCAGGTTACAGTGATATATATATATAAGTAAGAGACAGATATTACAGTATATAATAAGTAGAGACAGAGTATACAGTGTATATATAATAGGAGAGATCCGTGCTTAATAAGAGAGACAGGTAGATTATATGAAGGCAGTTATACAGGATTATATAAGTAGAGGCGAGAGTATACAGGTATATATATTTAAGTAGCGCAGAGTATTACAGTGTAGATATATATATAAGTAGAGGCAGAGTAACAGTGTATATATATATAGAGAGAGGCAGAGTATACAGGTGTATTATAAGTAAGAGGGCCAGAGTTTCAGTGTATATTATATATAGAGGCTAGAGTCAGAGTATACAGTGGTATATATATATAAGTAGCACGGTCAGAGTTACCAGTGTATATATATGAGTAGAGGCGCGAGTATACAGGTATATATAAGTAGAGGAGATACAGGTTGATGAGATAATCAGGGATTCAGAGTTATTACAGTGTAATAATGATATAAGTAGAAGGCAGCGTATTACAGTGTATATATATAAGTAGAGGCAAGAGGATACAGTGATATATAAGTAGAGGCAGAGTACAGTTAATAAAGTAGAGGCAGAGTATACCGTGCTATATAATAAGTAGAGACAGGAGTATACAGTATATAGTATAAGTAGAGACAGAGTATACAGGTAGATATATGAGTAGAGGCCAGAGTAACAGTGATATAATATATAATAATAAGTAGAGGCAGAGTATACGTTGTAATATATATATATATAAGTAGAGGAGAGTATACAGTGTATATATATTATATATATATATAGTAAGAGGCAGAGTATACAGTGTGATATAATATATATACGATAAGAGGAGGCAGGAGTAGACAGTGATATATATATGAGTAGAGGCAGGAGTATACAGTTGTATATATAAGTAGAGCGGAAGATATTATAGGAGACACCGACTCCGTTATATATATATAGTAGAGACAGAGTATACAGGTCTATATATAAGAGAGGCACAGAGTATACGTGTATGATCTATAAGTAGAGCAGAGTATACAGGTATATATAAAAGTAGAGGCGATGAAGTATATTACAGAAGGTAGGATATAAGTGTATATATATTTATATAATATATATATATATAATAGAATTATATATATATATGTAGAGGCAGAGTTATACAGTGTATATATATGGTAGAGGCAGAGTATAAGGTGAGATTATAAGTAGAGGCAGAGTATACAGTTATATAGTGAGTAAGTTATATATGAGTAGAGCAGAGTACAGTGTATATAGATTAGAGGAGGCAGAGTATACAGTTAATATAAATACAGGTATACAGATATAATTAAGAGAGCAGAGTATACAGTATATATATAAAGTAGAGACAGAGATATATATACATATAGGTAATAGAGTTGCCAATATACAGTGGAGTTATATGATATATATATACGTAGAGAAGATATACATATATAGTAGAAAGGAGTACTATTATAAGTAGAGACAGAGTATAACGTTGTATATATGAGTAGAGGGCAGACGTATACAGTGTATTATATATATATATATAGTAGCGACAGGAGTATACAGTGGATATTATATAGTAGAGGCAGAGTATACAGTGTTAATCATAAGTAGAGACAGAGTATAATATAAGTAGAGGCAGATGAGTATACAGTGATACTGAGTAGAGGGCAGAGTATACAGTGTATATAATATATATAATATAAGGGAGAAGGTTAATGAGTATAAAGTGTGGGATTCAGTATTTAAGTAGAGGCAGCAGAGTATACCAGTGTATATATAAGTAGGGCAGAGTATACAGTGTTATATAAGTAGAGGCAGAGTAATTACAGTGTATATATGAGTGGAAAGGATAGGGATATAAGTAGGCAGAGTATACAGTGTATATATATAGTAGAGCAGAGTATACAGTATGTAATATATAAGTAGAGACAGAGAAGTATACAGTTGTATTAATATATGAGTAAGGCCAGGAGTAACAGTGATATATATTATAGTAAGGACAGAGTATACAGTCGTATAATATGAGTAGAGCAAGGAGTATACAGATGTGATATATATAAGTAGAGACAGAGTATACGTATATATATAATAGAGGACAGAGTATTACAGTGTATATATAGTAAGTAAGAAGCGAAAGTATTAAGTAGGAAAGTAACAGGAATATAAGTGAGCAATATAATAAGTAGAGGCAGAGTATCAGTGTATATATATAAGTAGAGGCAGAGTATACAGTGTATAATAAGTAGAGGCCAGGAGTATACAGTGTTTATATATCATGAGTAGAGGCAGAGTTACAGTGGATATATATAAGTAGAGGCAGAGTCATGATGTTAATAGCAGTTCAGTGTATATAAGTAGAGGCAGAGTATACAGGTCATATAGGAGTCGAGGACAGAGTTGTCACGTGTATATAGCGAGTAGAGGCAGAGTATACAGTGGATCTAATGAGTTAGAGCAGAAGTATACAGTGATATATGAGTAGAGGCAGAGTATACAGCTCGTATATATATGAGTAGAGGCAGAGTATACAGTGTATATATCTGAGTAGAGGCAGAGCTATACGTGTATATATGAGTGAGGACAGAGTTACAGTGTATATATAAGTAGAGACAGAGTATACAGGGTATGATATAAGTAAGGAAGAGACAGTGATATATATGCAGAGAAGAGTATTAGTATATGATAAGTGAGACAGGATATATATAAGGAGAGGACAGAGTATACAGTGTTCTATGAGTAGAGGCAGAGTATACAGGGTATTATATGATATATATAAGTTAGAGGCAGTATGTATACAGTGTATATATATAAGTAGAGGCAGAGTATACAGGTATATATATAACGTAGAGGCAGAGTATACAGTGTAGATAATAATTCAAGTATTTAAGAAGAGTAAGCAATGAGACTAGCAGTAGTAGGTTTATATGAGTAGAGGAAGCAGAGTATACAGTGATATATATAAGTGAGAGGCAGAGTATACAGTGTATAATAATAAGTAGAGGCCGAGTTACAGTGATATATATAAGTAGAGGCCAGAGTATACAGTGTATATATATATATAAGTAGAGGCAGAGTATACAGTGTATATATAATAGAGGCAGAGTATAAGTGTTATATATTATAATATAAGAGAGCAGAGTTATACAGTGTATATATATAAGTAGAGACAGAGTATACAGTGTATATATATAAGTAGAGACAGAGTATATATATAAGTAGAGGCAGAGTATACAGTGTATATATGAGTGAGCAGGATACAGATGAATATTAATATATATATATAAGTAGAGGCAGAGTATACAGTGTATATATATAAGTAGAGGCAGAGTATACAGTATATATATAAGTAGAGGCAGAGTATACAGTATATATATAAGTAGAGACAGAGTATATATATAAGTAGAGTGACAGAGTATACAGTGTATATATGAGTAGAGGCAGAGTATACAGTGTATATATATAAGTAGAGGCAGAGTATACAGTGTATATATATAAGTAGAGGCAGGGATACAGTGTATATATATAAGTAGAGGCAGAGTATACAGTGTATATATATATATATATAAGTAGAGGCAGAGTATACAGTGTATATATATAAGTAGAGGCAGAGTATACAGTGTATTATATATGAGTAGAGGCAGAGTATACAGTGTATATATATGAGTAGAGGCAGAGGATACAGTGTATATATATATAAGTAGAGGCAGAGTATACAGTGTATATATATATATATAAGTAGAGGCAGAGTATACAGTGTATATATAAGTAGAGCAAGATAAGTGTATATATGAGTAGAGGCAGAGTTACACGTGTATATATATGAGTAGAGCAGAGTATACAGTGTATATATATAGTAGAGGACAGAGTATACAGTGTATATTATAAGTAAGAGGCAGAGTATACGTGTTATATATAAGTAGAGACAGAGTATATATATAGTAGAGGCAGAGTATACAGTGTATATATATATATATTCTATATATAAGTAGAGGCAAGAGTATACAGTGTATATATAAGTAGAGGCAGAGTTACAGGCAGATATATAAGTGAGGCAGAGTTACAGTGTATATATATATAAGTAGAGGCAGGAGATACAGTATATATATAAGTAGAGGCAGAGTATACAGTGTATATATATAAGTAGAGGCAGAGTATACAGTGTATATAGGAGTAGAGGCAGAGTATACAGTGTATATATGAGTAGAGGCAGAGTATACAGTGTATATATGAGTAGAGGCAGAGTATACAGTGTATATATCAGAGTAGAGGCAGAGTATATATATATATATATATATATATATACATACACAGAGTATATGTGTATGCCAGTATATACGTATAGCCCCCAAGCTTAACCCTTTCTGCGGCTGCTCACATCGAGACATAGTCCTGGAAGGGCTCAGGAGGTTCTGCTCGGAGAGATCGCTGTCAGTGTCTTCCGCCTTCAGTAAGAACCAGCGCCAGCCTTCTCCTCCCGGGAGAATCTTCGCCTCAGGTCAGTTTGGACCGTCCGGGTGGGGAACAAGCGCTCAGCAAGGTCATGGGTCTAGGGACAAGTGTCCGGCCTGGGAGCAGACGGGGAGAACTCCTCCAGGTTTCCCTTTCTCCGGTAATCTGGAAGAAGATCCAAACATGGATGAGACCGGCAGTGACCCCCAGACAGGACGCGGGCGATGATACACCCACCGATGTGCGGCGCCCCCCCAGTGGTAGATTCAGTGGATCAGGTGATGGACGTGGTTTCCCTCCAGGATCTTCTTCAGCTCCCACCCAGTCCTCTCTCGGAGCCGCCAGTCCTGCCGCGTTCTCCGTATGGCGTCCAGCGTGACGCAACCGTGCTCCCCGGATTTCTCCGCTATCCTCACATAGAACTAAAGACACGGGCGGCTGAGAGGGGACTTACCTCACGTCTAACACCTACAAGAGTCACCCTGCGGCGGAGATGTAGCACCAGCGCAGCGGAGACTTACCTCATGTCTAACACAACTACAAGAGTTCACCCTGCTGGGGGAGATGTAGCACCCAGCAAGCGGGACTTACCTCAGTCTACACACCTACAAAGAGTCACCCTGCTGGCGGAGATGTAGCACCCAGCACAGCAGGGACTTACCTCATGTCTCACACACCTCTACAAGAGTCACCTGCTGGGGGAGATGTAGCACCCAGCACAGCGGGGACTTACCTCATGTCTACACACCTACAAGAGTCACCCTGCTGGGGGAGATGTAGCACCCAGCCACAGCGGAGACTTACCTCATGTCTACACACCTACAAGAGTCACCCTGCTGGCGGAGATGTAGCACCCAGCACAGCGGGGACTTACCTCATGTCTACACACCCTCAAGAGTCACCCTGCTGGGGAGATGTAGCCCCAGCCACAGCGGGACTTACCTCATGTCTACACACCTACAAGAGTCACCCTGCTGGGGGAGATGTAGCACCCAGCACAGCAGGGACTACCTCATGTCTACACACCTACAAGGGCACCCTGCTGCGGAGATGTAGCACCCAGCAAGCGAGCGGAGACTTACTCATGTCTAACACCTACAAGAGTCACCTGCTGGCGGAGATGTAGCACCCCAGCACAGCAGGGACTTACCTCATGTCTCATCCTCTAACAAGAGTCCTGCTGGGGAGATGTAGCACCCAGCACACGCGGGGACTTACCTCATGTCTACACACCTACAAGAGTCACCCGGCTGCGGAGATGTAGCACCCAGCACAGCGGGATTACCTCATGTCTACACACCACAAGAGTACCCTGCTGGCGGAGAGTAGCACCAGCACAGCGGAGGACTTACCTCATGTCTACACACCTACAAGAGTCACCCTGCTGGCGGAGATGTAGCACCCAGCACAGCAGGGACTACCTCATGTCTCATCCTTACAAGAGGTCACCCTGCTGGGGGAGATGTAGCACCCAGCACAGCAGGGACTTACCTATGTCTACACACCTACAAGAGTCACCTGCTGGCGGAGTGTAGCACCAGCACAGCGGGGACTTACCTCATGTCTACACACACCTACAAAGAGTCACCTGCGGCGGAGATGTAGCACCCAGCACAGCGGGACTTACCTCATGTCTACACACCTACAAGAGTCACCCTGCTGGCGGAGATGCAGCAGCCAGCGCAGCGGGGACCTACCTCATGTCTCCCCCACCCCAGACCACCTATAGACTCCATAGGTTGCCGGTTGGGGCTTCCACTGACCTGAGGTAGCGCAGGATCCGCAGATAATCCTCCTGGATCCGCTTGGCCGGATCACCCACAAATCGGATGTGTCGGTTCTTCAGATCCTCGTAACCATTGAAATAATCGTAGAGCGTTCCGTCAAATCCTGAGGAAACACAAGTCCGTGATGTGGGGACCACAGGGAGAAGGACCACCACCCCTCAGGGTCCACTAGTCAGGTCTGTTCTGGAGGGCACCATCCATACAGGGAAGACTAATCCACCCGTACCCCCAGCAGTTACCCAGAAACATGGAGTTGATGGTGAGATCGCGCCGCTCGGCGTCCTGCTCCCAGTCCGTAGTGAACTCCACCTCGGCGTGGCGTCCGTCCGTCCGCAGGTCCACCCTCAGCGTGGTGATCTCAAAGTTCTGATCATGAATCTGAGAAGACAGGAAGTGGTGAGAGGAGATCCACAATAAAAACATGGCGTCCAGCGGAGCGCCCGCCTCACCCGCGCCGTCACCGTCCCGTGCTTCTCCCCCTTGTTATTTATCAGCCGGATTCCCTCCTTCAGGAAAAGATCCTTCATCTGCTCCGGGGTCGCCGTGGTGGCAAAGTCCACGTCATGCGGCTGCTTCCCAGCGAGGAGATCCCGGACCGCTCCCCCTGCGATCCGCAACTCGTACTTCTCCCGGGAAAATAGATCTGACGGAACAAAACTGAGATTGTATCATCAGCAAAAAATCCCCTCCAGTGCAGGATGCCCCCCCCCATTACCTGCGTATAGGGATCCTCCTCCCCCGTCCACTACCTGCGTTAAAGGGACCTCCTCCCCGTCAACTACCTGAGTATAGGGATCCTCCTCCCGTCAATACCTGCATATAGGATCCTCCTCCCCGTCAATACCTGCGTATAGGGATCCTCCTCCCCCGTCACTACCTGTGTATGGGATCCTCCTCCCCGTCATACCTCGTCGTATAGGATCCTCCTCCCCGGCCTACCTGCGTATAGGGATCCTCCTCCCCCGTCACTACCTGCGCATAGGGATCCTCCTCCCCCGTCACTACCTGTGTATAGGGATCCTCCTCCCCCGTCACTACCTGTGTATAGGGATCCTCCTCCCCTGTCACTACCTGTGTATAGGGATCCTCCTCCCCTGTCACTACCTGTGTATAGGGATCCTCCTCCCCGGTCACTACCTGTGTATAGGGATTCTCCATTATTCCTCACCTGTCAATGTCTTCAGCCCCTCAGTGAATAGAGCCTTGAATTGGGGGCTCTGAGCCGTCATGGTGACCAGGCGGCGGCTCTGTACGATGAGTCGGCCGAGCATCTGCGATCAAGTTCTCATCTGTCTCCAGACCAGTACATGCTCCATGCAGGACCTTCGATGATGTCATGACCCTGGGACCAAATACATGCGCGTAAGGAGTCACGTGCCGGGTTATGCCGGCCGCTACAGGACCTTCCATGATGTCATAGGCACGTGTTCGGTCACATGAGGGGAGACGCGCATGCCCGGCCGTGCTCGGCGGACATCTTGGTACACCCAAACGTAACCTCCAAACAGCCCCAGCACCTGCAGCCCTTCTTTCTATATGGAGGAAGCTGAGGCTGGGAGTGAGTTATACCCCGAGCAGGGAGTGTCCTGTGTGATGCTTATATGGGGGATTATGGAGCCAAATTAATTGCATTGTGACTTTAACCCCTTAATTGCTGTAATTTTCTTTCCTTATTTCGTGCTGCTGCGTTCAGGGAACAGTCCCTTTCAGTTTTACTGTAATTCTAATATAACACAAGCTTGTTTTTTGCAGGGTAAGTTGTATTGTTCCATTATGGGTGTAATATCGCCCTGTCTGCGGAATGCGGCTTAGAAGGGGTTAATATCTGTCTGTATTTCCCGGGTGTGAACTGTGGTTGAGCCTTGATTTTTATTCAACTGCATCGGTTCCCTCTGCTTAATCCTGTCCAGCTAAGGGTTACTGGTGTGATGGAGAGCGCCTCTAAGTCCCGCCCCATCACATCTTGCTGGTTATAGTCTTATCTCTGCAGCTTTCCCTCGCTATTGTTATTCTATCGTTTGTTCTGGTTGTTGATATCGACTATTGTACCTTTGACTTAGGATATGTGACGGCAGGTGACAGCCCTGGGGGCTCAGTTTAGGCCTCACGGTCCTGTCCGTCCTCCCGATGCCCCTTGCCAACCTCCTTAGGTAGGAATAAATCATCAATTTACTTTTATTATTTAGTTTGGGAAAGAATATAGCCTCCTGCTTACTAGTGGAACAGCTCAATTTAAAGAGCACAGAGCACAGCAGTGTGAGGACACGTCCCCTGTGCACTTGGAGAAGCTCCAATACTGGAATAGAAATCCTCATATCACAGTCCTCATGGCGTTCTCATGGCGTTACCGCCTGTATCTTTCTTATCACAGTGCCTCCTCCCTGACAGAGACAGGCATAGGAGACGGGAGGGGGCAGGATGAGTCATAACTTTACTGCTGCAGCTCCTTCTGTTCAGTGGAGCTCAGAGATATAAACAAAGAAGCATGGAGAGTCTGCACACAGTACAAAAGTAAGTAGCAGGACTGCTGAACCAGGTGATAAACATTCAGGGATTATCTACATGGCATTAAAGGCACATGGGCAATTTATGTAGAAGAGTGGCCAACCCCTTTAAATACTACAGAACTGGAAAATTGTCAGAAATTGAAAGTCTATTCAGAAAACAACAGGATTTCTGTGTCTCCAGGTGGTTGTATCCAAAGCAGAAGTCTAAGACTCTCAGGAGGAGGGTGTGATGTGTGGGGCTGTAGGTTTCTCATTGTATGGCGCCATATGGTGTCCTGTTATAATACTGCAATCTGATATCAGACGCTGACTCCTCCACTAGGGAGCGCTGCAGAGATGATCATGATCCGCTGACTCGCGGGTCCTGTGTGAGACAGCAGCGCATAAGTAGGGGGATTGATTAAAAGGCGACCGTTGGGACATTGTAAATATCATTAGGGGGGAGACCTCACAGTCAGCGAGACGCAGGATTGACTCAGCAGGATTACCGCATAATTATATGCAAATAAGATGGCACTAATGAGAGGGAAGAGACCCATTAGAGATCCCACCATCTCTGGGGTCCGCCATAACATCGCACCGTCCTCTCCACCCCCCATCAGTGATGTCACCTTAAAAGCCCCCAAGAAACATCACTAACACTTCTACTAAGATTCTCCATATTTGTATCAGTTTCCTGAAAGCTGGAGGCAACTAATATGGCTGCCATTATACACCGGGACCCCCGAGCTGCCCCAGATCCTGAATAATGCATTCCCCGCTACTATACTGCCATATAAGCGGGAGAAAATGAAAACTGGACTGTAATATATTATACTGATCCTATATAGCAATAGTATAATAATAATACTGTCATAATATACTATCATTATACAGCAGTATTAGATGGTGGTATTATACTGATACTATATAGCCGTATTATATGGGGTGTAAACCATCCCTTGGTAGAGTGATAGATGGGCAGTGTGTCCCTTTAAGATTCCTGGTCTCCATGTTATAGGGGCCATGGTTTTGTAACTGGACTTTAGGTCCAGGGTTCGGATGTCGCGGGGTTCCTGCCTTGATAGCTCCTCTCCAGACTCCATGACCTGTTATATACCTGACCCCTTAGCTGCAGGTCTAGGGGTTCAGATTGTTGGGGAGCAGGTGGACAGAGGCGAGAGTTGCTGGGTGTTGGGTGCTGGGTGCCTCTGTCCTAAGGAGAAGACCAACTGCAGGTCCTGGACTACACACCGGGAGCAAAAGCCTGAAGAGCTGGGTGAGAGCCATTGCTGGACTATTCCTCTTGTACTGCTGCCCTGAAACTAAGGACATTATATTTTTGTTTTATGCTGAAGAAGCTTCTCGAGTTCCTGTTGGACTGTGCTAAATAAATCTTTGGACTTTTATTTGGACAAACCTGCCTGGATGTGAATTTGTGCCAGACAACAAGTCTGTCTGAAGGGTCCCATTTCCCACAGGTGGTATTATACTGACGCTATATATAAGGTGGTATTATACTGACGCTATATATAAGGTGGTATTATACTGACGC
Organism: Engystomops pustulosus; assembly: GCA_019512145.1. Classification (NCBI taxonomy): domain Eukaryota; kingdom Metazoa; phylum Chordata; class Amphibia; order Anura; family Leptodactylidae; genus Engystomops; species Engystomops pustulosus. The sequence goes on from WNYA01001128.1 coordinate 27,407, forward strand.
TATATATAAGGTGGCATTATACTGACGCTGTATATAAGGTGGCATTATACTGACGCTATATATAAGGTGGTATTATACTGACGCTGTATATAAGGTGGTATTATACTGACGCTATATATAAGGTGGTATTATACTGACGCTATATATAAGGTGGTATTATACTGATACTTTATAGCCGTATTATATGGTGGTATAACACTGATACTATATATATATGGTAGTATTATACTGATACTATATATATAAGGTGGTATAACACGGATAATGTCATTGGATCCATCCAGACATTATGTATTGTATGCAGCGAGGGCCGGGGCAGGATGGTGGTGGTGGGTTAAGTGGATCCAATACTCTGCCTGTATGTAATACAGAGGATTGGCGAAGGCTGGGTGGTGCTGGGGAGTGTAATGATCACTCACGGCATTCTGTATAAGCGGATTCAGTTTTGGTTATGGTTAAGGCTGGTGTGGGTGAGTGGGAGACTGGTGGTGGTGGTTCATGGACAACTGTCATGGATCACTGCCTTGTATCAGACGGCTCAGCTGTGGTGGTGGTGGTGTCATGGATCCATACTGCCTTGTTCAGCGGATAGGGGGTGGGTTGGGTGGCTGTCATGGATAATCTGCCTGTATCGCGGGGTCGGATGGTGGTGACTCCGGATGTCATGGAATCAATCTGCCTTGTATCAGAGGAGTCAGGCTGTGGTGATGGGTGTCATGGATCCATCCTGCATGCTGTATAAGCGGCTCAGGCTGGTGGGGGGTGTCATGGATCCATCTGCCGTGTATCAGCGGCTCAGGCTGGGGTGGTCGGTGTCAGGATCCATCCTGCCTTGATCAGCGGGTCAGGCTGGTGGTGGTGGTGTCATGGATCCAGCTGCCTTGTATCAGCGGATCAGGCTGGTGCGTATGGTGTGGTAGTCATGGAAACATCCGCCTTGATATCAGCGGCTACGGCTGGTGGTGTGGTGTCATGGATCCACACTTCCTTTATCAAAGCGGGGGTCAGAGATGGTTCAAACAAATGGTGGTGGGGTGGTGTAATGTATCGAATCTGCCTCGCTGTATCAGCGAGCTCAGGCTGAAGTGGGAGGGTATAAAGGAGAGACTTGGCAGAATTGTAATGGATTCCAATCATGCCTTGTATCCGCGGGCAGGCTGGTGGGGTGGTGGGTGGGTCATGGTGCTTTGGGCCCTTGTACAATCGCCGCAGCTCCTAATGAGTATGTGATGCTCTCTGATGTCCATCCCTTTATTGCAGCACAATGTACCCTGTAACATCGCATGCTAATTTCAGCGGATAATGCGCCAGAGTCATAGAGCTGCGACTATTCATCAGACTGGTTCATTTGAACATGACAATGATGGTCACTGGACACAAATGGCCTGCACAAGGCTACCAGAATCTCAGTCCAATAGAGCATCTGTGGGAAATTGTGTGGGAAGGAGAGAGCTTCGTGTCATGGATGTGGCAGCGCAAATATCGCCGCAACTGTATGTATGCCATCATGTCAATTATGAGCAAAATCTCTGAGGAGCTTCCAGCACCTTGTCTGTATTTATACTATATGGGGGATTATTATACGCGAAAGTAGATAATTAACTAAACAATGGTTCTCTGACTCGTACCAACTAACAAACACCACTTTGGTTTGGCTCCCAGGCACAGGGTCAGGGCTGTGTGCTCTCCAGCTACGCTACAGAGAGGACAATCACTACCAGCTTCGCGTGAGGCTGGCTTCAGAGGCAAGAGCATGATTAGGCTGCCTAACACAGTCATCCTGTGTCCAAGGGCGGACAACCACAAGCTCAGCACTAGGCCTTGCTAAAGCACAACTCGGGGAAACATACCGCCATCCAACAGTTAACCCCATTCAGTGTCTCAAGCAATATAATATTCGGTATAATCACCCTATTATAATATTCGGTATAACTACCCCTACTATATATATATATTCGGTATAATACCCCTACTATATATATATAGTAGATATATAATAGGTGACAAAATCACGGAAGGGGTTATAAAGAAAGAGTAGCGATAAAACAATGTAAAACTAAAATGTAACGTTATTACTTCTGGAATATTAAAAATAGAACGGAAGTATGTGGAGAATGTGTATCACTTACACCAATTTCAGTGCGGGTAAGAAACATTGGTATTAGCCCCAGTTCATAGCACTAGTCTGCGGACAAACTATGCCAGAGTTAACGGGTAACGATACTGAGATCCCTTTTGAGGGGTTATAGGGACTGATCAGTGAACGGATTAATAGAGGCGCCCGATAATATAGCCGAGGCAGGCAAATGCACCTCGTATCCGGCCAAAACCTCTGCTTGAGAGTAAAGTTTGATTATTAAAAAAATATGTATCAGATCCCAACCACAGGGCAGAGCGGGAAATATAGCACCGCATAGACGGAGAAGATCATTGGTTGGATGGTGGAAGCAATCAGCTGAAATGAGCTGTACGGATGAAGGGTTCAGCTAGTCGGCTAGATGAGGCCACAATGGGCTAAGCTCAGCTGCTACACTATTATCAAAGCTATCGACAACCCTAATCCTCAGAGTGCTCTCATAAAGATACTGAGATCATACGGTTCCTGACAAATCTCATCAGGGGTCAGATAAATTTGTCATATTAAGATTGAAAAAGCAAGCATTGGGATGGGGAACATCGCACAGGAGGTCCCCGCTTGATATCAATGGCGCGTGCACGGGGACACGCTGGGTATTTTAAATGAGACCCCAGCCACATATGACATCAAAGGGTGGTAAGAGCCAATGTAAAGAGCCGATCAGACGAGCCCTCTCATTGGAAACACCCAAGTAGTGTCCGGAAAAGTTCCGCGACTCAAACACCAGCCGGGGGAGGTGACCCACCGCCGGTGCATGTGAGTCGCTTGGAGGGTATGGCGCGTACACTAGACTGCCCAGATTCCGTGTCAGCTAGGGCATATGGACCTACGAGGTGTCCAGATACCGATGGATGGTAAGCCACTCTGTTTAAACGCAGAAGGTAGGTACAGGGGTACCAAATAGATGAGATGGGGAATCAGAGCGGATGCCCGGTCATTTGGCATTCAGCGGCCAGGTACAGATACTCGATACTCTCTTTATACCTTCAGTGACGTGTGTACCCTACCGTGCTATCATATATACCGATATATAAATTTATAATATATATATATACCTGGATAAGTACCGGTGCAGCTTTGGTGTGGGTAATCATCTGGGAAATGATCTGATGTCTCCAGGTTCTTAGACCTTTCCAGGTTTCGCATGAAGAGTTTCTTGCCTCCATTTCCTTCTACGTCTCATTCACTGATGATATCATGAAGGGGAAGTCATGTGAATAACTTCTTTATTTTCTCGCTCTGACTGTCGTGAGAGAGGGAGTGGTCCTAGGCGTTTACTGGAGAAAAGGAGAATATTTTCTGCTCAAATCTAGAAATTCCCAGTAAGAAAAAGAAATGACAACCAATGTGAGCAGGAGGATAGGCACCCAGCTTTCCCAGCCCCCTGTCAGCACCTGTAGAAGAGAGGAGTGATGGCGGCTCTCACCGGGAGGATCTTCTCATACTATATTTTGTACACTGAAGTCTTTCATTACTTGTTTTTTTTATGTATTTAGCAAAAGGAAAAATGAACATACAGTAATTTTACACAAATCTTATGGACCACGGACCACGGCATTCAATAAATAATTACAAACATTTCATTACTTACTCCTCACTTTTCTGCTCGTGAATGGCGTTTTGTCCCGGTCCTTCCATCACACTGTCCTTCCTTATCCTCTCGCTGTTTGCGGTCTGCATGTGGATCCAGGGCTCTGCTTTTAGATTTTTTTTCGTATCTCTGTTTTAATCAGTCCCTCGGTATAATGAGGAATAGTGGAGGGAATCTGAACATCAAATCAACACCCCTAAAAGATGCTCTGACCTCCAATGACCTCTAGGGGGCCCGGTGTGCTGGGCTTCAGTACATCGTAATTTGTAAAATCACGGACTTGTGAAAGTTCCTTGTTATTCTGCTCCCATTGTCGTATACTCCCAATGGTTGGGAGATAACCGCAGCAGATAAGAGCAGATGATTCAACTTGTTTGTGACCTGAAGAAGAACTGATACAATGTATACAGCTCCTAGATACACTGAGGACATGATCACCCCAAACTGAGTGATACAAGACCCCCGAGATACATCACTACGGAGTGATACAATGATAAGACCCCAGATACATCACTACTGATGATACAATGTATACAGCCCCCAGATACTACTACGGTGATACAATGTTCATCAGCCCTGATACAACATCGAGTGATAACACATGTAACAGCCCCCTAGATCATCACTACTGAGGATACAATGTATACAAGCCCCAGCTACACACTACTGAGGCGAAGCAATGTATAAGCCCCAGATACATACATACCTGAGGGATACAATGTTACACCTAATAACACTAAGTCTATACATCCCAAAAATCACTACTGAGGATCCAATTATACATCCCCAGATACATCACTTACTGTAGATACTGACACCCATACAACTTGGCATACAATGTCGCCCAACTGATACATCAATACTGAGGGATACAATTAACGCCCCCAGATACATTCACTACTGATTGATAAATGTATACAGCCCCCAGATACATCACTACGAGTGATAACACATGTATCAGCCCCCAAACTCACTAGCTGAGGTGATACAATGTAACCGAGCCCTCAGATACCATCACTACTGAGGATAATGATCACCCCGAATCACTACTATATGTATACCATGATACCCCCAATACATCACTACGAGTGATACAATGTATACAGCCCCAGATACCATCATACTGAGGATACAATGTATACAGCCCCCAGATACATCACTACTGAGTGATACAATGGATACAGCCAACGATACATCACTGATGAGTGAACAATGTATACGCCCCCAGATACATCACTACTGAGGATAAAATGTATACAGCCCCCAGAACATTCTACAACTGAGTGATACAATGTATACAGCCCCCCAGATACATCACTACTGAGTGATACAATGTATACAGCCCCCCAGATAAGCCAATCACTACTGATGCATGATACAATGTTATACAGCCACCCAGATACATCACTACTGAGGGATACAATGTATACAGCCCCCAGATACATCACTACTGAGGGATACAATGTATACAGCCCCTAGATACATCACTACTGAGTGATACAATGTATACAGCCCCAGATACACATATGAGTGTACATGTAAACCCAGATACATCACTACTGAGTGATACAATGTATACAGCCCCCAGATACACTGAGTGATACAATGTATACAGCCCCCCAGATAAATCACATACTGAGAGGATACATTACAGCCCCAGACACACCCGAGTGATACATGTATCAAGCCCAGATACATCACTACTCGGGATACAATGTTACAGCCCCTAGATACATCACTACTGAGTGATACAATGTATACAGCCCCTAGATACATCACTACGAGAGTGACCCTACGATGTATACAGCCCCATAGATACATCACTACTGAGGGATATACAAGTATACAGCCCCCAGATACATGAGTTGATTAAAAAAAAATACTGTATACAGCCCCTAGATAATCACTACTGAGTACAATGTATACAGACCCCAGATACACTGAGTGATACAATGTATACAGCCCCCAGATACATCACTACTGAGTGATACAATGTATACAGCCCCCAGATACATCACTACTGAGGGATACAATGTTATACAGACCCGATATCATCACTACTGAGGGATACAATGTATACAGCCCCCAGATACACTGAGTGATACAATGTATATCGCTCCCAGATAAATCACTACTGAGGATAAATGTATACAGCCCAGAGATACATACTACTGAGTGATACAAGGTTACAGCCCCCAGATAATCAATACTGAGGGATCAATGTGTTACAGCCCCCCAGATACAACACACTATTCTGAGTGATACAATGTATACAGCCCCCAGATACATACACTACTGAGTATACAATGTATACAGCCCCAGATACATCACTACTGGGAGTACATTATAAGCCCAATACATCATACTGAGGATACAATGGATACGCCCCCAGCTACACTGATGATACAATGTAACAGCCCCCAGATACATCACTACTGAGTGATAAATGTATACAGGCCACCAGATACAGTCACTACTGATGTCAGAAAATGTATACAGCCCCTGATACAATACTAGTAGATACAATGTATACAGCCCCCCAGATGCCCCCGATACATCACTACTGAGGGATACAATGTATACAGCCTCCACGAGACATATCATACTGAGTGATACAATGTATACAGCCCCCAGATACACTCAAATATGAGGAATACCAATGGATACACAGCCCCCAGATACATCACTACCGAGGGATACAATGTATACAGACCCAGATAAATCACTATGAGGGAACAATGTATACAGCCCCCAGATATCAGAGATGATACAATGTATACAGCCCCTAGCTACACTCGAGTGATACAATGTAGACAGCCCCTAGATATCACTGAGTGACCCTACAATAGTATACAGCCCCCAGATACATCACTACTGAGTGATACAATGTATCTACAGACCCCCCCCCCCCCCCCCAAGTACATCTTGAGTGAACAAGTACACTCCCGAACATACACGGTGATCACATGTATACAGCCCCGATAACATCACTACTGAGGGATACACATGTATACAGCACCAAGATACAGCCACTAACTGAGTGATACAATGTATACAGCCCCAGATACACTAGGGATACAATGTATACAGCCCCAGATAGACATCACTACTGAGTGATACAATGATACAGCCCCCAGATACATCACTGATGAGCGTACATGTATACAGATCCAGAATACATCAAACTACTGAGTGATACAACAGTATACAGCCCCAGATACATCACTACTGAGGGATACAGTATACAGCCCCAGATACATCATACTGAGTGATACAATGTATACAGCCCCCCAGATACATCACTACTGAGTGGATCACAATGTTACAGCCCCCAGATACATCACTAATGAGTGATACAATGTATACAGCCCAAGTACATCACTACTGAGTGATACAAAGTATACAGCCCCCAGATACATCACTACTGAGGGATACCATGTATACAGCCCACAGATACATCACTACTGAGGGAACAATGTATACAGCCCCCAGATACTACTACTACGAGGATACATGTATACAGCGCCCCAGATCACATCACTACTGATGACTATACAATGTATACAGTCCCCCAGATACATCACTACTGAGGATACAAGGTATAACAGCCCCCAGATAATCACTACTGAGGTGATCCAATGTATACAGCCCCAGATACATCACTACTGCGGGATACCATGTAGTACAGCCCCCAGATAACATACTGAGATGGATACATGTATACAGCCCCAGATACATCACTACTGAGTGATACAATTGTATACAGCCCCCAGATTACATCATATGAGTGATACAATGTATACAGCCCAGATAATACACTACTGAGGGACACATATAAACAGCCCCCAGATACATCACTACTGAGGGATACAAGTAATACCAAGCCCCCAGATACATCACTACTGAGCGATACAATGTATACAGCACCCAGATACACCACTACTGAGTGATACAATGTATACAGCCCCCAGATACACTGAGTGATACAATGTATACAGCCCCCAGATACATCAATACTGAGGGGACAACTGTATACAGCAGATACATCACTACTTGAGTGGATACAATGTATACAGCCCCCAGATACATCACTACTGAGTGATACAATGGGTATACAGCCCCCAGCATACATCACTACTGAGTGATACAATGGTACAGCCCCCAGATACATCACTACTGAGCGACACAAATGTATAACCATTATCACAGATTACACACCTACTGAGGATACAATTATCAGCCCCAGATAATCACTACTGAGGGATCAATGTATACAGCCCCAGATACATCACTACTGAGGATACAAGTATTACAGCCCCCGAGTACATCACTACTGAGTGATACAAGTATACAGCCCCAGATACATGAGGATCAATGTATACAGCCCCAGATACAAACACTACGAGTGAGCTACAATGTATCAGCCCCCAGATTACATCCACTAACTGAGGGATACTTATCTATACAGCCCCAGATACATCACTACTGAGTGATACAATGTATAGCCCCCAGATAACACACTACTGAGGGTGCTACAAGTAGTACGACAGCCCCAGATACATCACTAATGAGGTGATACAATGTATACAGCCCCCCAGACATACTACGGAGCTGACTACAATGTATACAGCCCCCCAGATACACACTACCGGAGGGGATACAATTGTATTACAAGACCCCTAGATACATCACTTACTGGAGGATAAAAGTATACAGCCCCCCAGATACATCACTACTGAGTGATCACATGTATACAGCCCTAAGATACATCATACTGAGCGGAATACACGTATACAAGACCCCCAGTAGACATAATACGTGAGCTGATAACAATGTATACAGCCCCTCAGATAATCATATACTGAGGGATACAATGTATGACAGCCCCAGATAGCATCACTACTGAGTGAATCATGGGTATACAGCCTCCACAGTACATCCATACTGAGTGGGTTACAATGCTATACAGCCCCACACAATACATCACTTACTGAGGTACACATTGTTACAGCCCCCAGATACTCACTACTGAGTGATACCATGTTACACCCCCAGGATACATCACTACTGGTTTTCTGATCCAATGTATACCAGCCCCCAGACTACTAACTGAGAGGATACCCAATGATACCAGCCCCCAGAACATCACTACTGAGTGATAAATGTATACAACAACAGATACAGTCACTAATGAGTGTACAAAAGTATGACAGGCCCCAGATACTCACTACGAAGTGATACAATGATACAGACCCCAGATACATCACTACTGAGTGAGACAATGCATATACAGCACCAGATACAAAGTCACTACTGAGGGATACAAATGTATACAGCCCCCAGATACATTCACTACTGAGGATACAAGTTATACAGCACAAAGATA
>WNYA01001128.1:36584-56437 GCA_019512145.1 Engystomops pustulosus
AGATACATCACTACTGAGTGATCCAATGTATACAGCCCCCAGATACATCACTACTGAGTGATACAATGTATACAGCCCCCAGATACATCACTACTGAGGGATACAATGTATGCAGCCCCCAGATACATCACTACTGAGTGATCCAATGTATACAGCTCCTAGATATACAGGGTTACATTTATCAGGTCTTGTATGTTTTTGCTTTCTATAGCATAATTACATCCATAGGCTCCTGATTCATCCACCAGCGGCCTTTATTATACACCCAGATCTCCCTAATAGACCGTACACTGCAGAAAATACGGAGAGAGAATAATCACATAGAACACATAAAGAACAAAGATCAGAATAATGATAAACAATTGCACCAAGGTACCAAATGTACAAAAAAAAAATCACCAAAAACAAAAATCTCACCTAAAATTATCATAAAGAAGGAAACTGCGGTCACATAATATCGGCTGCCTTCAAATAACTGCTGAAAGTTCCTAAGTGCAAAACATGCAAAAAAAAAAACAGAACTTCAACTAATCTGTACAAGACAGAAGAGGAAGAGAAACATATCTGATAAAATGAGGACAAATACACAAGTTTCCTGACATAATATTATACTAACTGCTAAAATATTGTAACACTGCCCCTATACATGAAACTATAACTGCTATAATACAGACACCTATGTACAGGAATATAACTACTATAATACTGCCCCCTATGTACAGGAATATAACTACTATAATACTGCCCCCTATGTACAGGAATATAACTACTATAATACTGCCCCCTATGTACAAGAATATAACTACTATAATACTGCCCCTATGTGCTAAAACCACGATAACACAGTGATATCGATTGAGATACAATCATGTCGATAGGATGTGTCATGCAGTACTATGTTATAACACCACAGATAACACAGGATATATCATGAGTACAGATATGTAGTAGATGTGTCTGCAGTCCTATGTAAACACCACAGATCACCAGGATTATCTATGATACAGAATCATGTAGTAGATGTGTCATGCAGTTCCAGGTAAACAACAAGATAAAACAGTGATTATCTGAGTACAGAGATGTAAGTAGATGTGTCTGCAGTTCCTATGATAACAGCAAGATAACACAGTGATTATTATAGGACAGATAAGGTAGTAGGATGTGCTCCTGCAGTCCTATGTAACACCAACAGATAACACCTTGATATCTCTGAGTAAGTAATGTAGTAGATGTGGCCTGCCAGTCCTATGTAATGAGTTTCACCCAGTGTCCCAATCCCTTTTTTTTCCCTTTAAAACCTTCCCCACGCCTCACCTGCACGTCAGTTTCTTATGCAGTACTGTGTAGACCAACATGTGTAGCTTTCGTGCACTTTTTTGTTGACACCCTGTGGCAAGTCCTATGTAACACCACAGATAACACAGGAACCCCTGATACAGATCAGTAGAGATGTGTCATGCAGTTCATATGGAAACACAAAAGATCACACAGTGATATCTCTGATTCAGATCAGTGTAGTAGAGGGTCCTGCAGTCCCGAGTCCAACCCACAGAGCTCCTACCACGGTGATATTCTGAGTCCACGCTCCTGTGAGATGTGTCCTGCAGTCCCTTGTAACCCCAGTACACAGTGATATCCTGATACAGATCATGTAGTGTTGAGTGCCCTGCCGTCCTGTCAACACCACAGCTGACGAATGTATCCTGCAGTCCGATCATGTCGTAGATGTGTCCATGCAGTTCTCTATGCCCCGTACCAGGCCCTGAAAAAGTCACCTAGTGAGGTCTGTCTCTGTCCTCCCTAGTTCAACAGTGATTATCCCGCCTAGTGTTGATGTGTCCTGCAGTCTAGTTGTACCCCACCCAGCTTCCACGTGTATCGTCTGCGTACGATCATGTAGTAGATTGTCGTGCAGTCTATGTACCAACACCCAGTGTCTTCCGCCACGATCCCAACCAGTGATATCTCTGCGTGCAGCATCATGTCGTAGAGGTGTCCTGCAGTCTCCTATGTCCAGCCTCAGAAGCCACCGTGGATTTTGGGTACGATATGTCGTATGTTGTCCTGCAAGTCATTGGTACCACCACAGTATAAACAGTGACTTCTCTGCAGTCCAGATCGATCGTATGTGACGGACAGATCCTATGTAACCCACAGATAACACACAGTGGATTCCATCTTGGCCAAGTCATGTCAGTCGCTGTGTCCTGCCGAATCCTGTAACACCACAGAACACAGGATTGTCTGCAGCCTGTCCTGTAGTCAGATGGTCCTGAGTCCTCGTCCACGCACATACCGTGATATCTTTGAGTCCGTCATCGTGCTAGATGTCTGCAGTCCTCATGTCACCAGCAACGCTACTAACACAGTGATCTCTTGAGTTACGCTTTGCGGCAGCATCCCGATCCGCTATCGAGATGTGTCCCTGTACGCAGTCCTATGTACACCCCGACCAACCGTGCGATCTCTGGGTACAGCTCATGTAGTGCGTAGATCCTGCCAGTCCTATGTCCCAAAACCACGCTTCACACACAGTGATACATCTCGGGTACCGAGCTCATGCCGTCGGGGGGGGGGAAGGCGTAGTAGGTGCTGCAGCTCTATTAACCACCCGACCCACACAGTGATCTCTCTGCGTCACAGCCTAATGTGTAGCTGTGTCCTGCCGTCCTCATTCCACCCCCAGATAAACCGTGCGAATCTCTGTCAGATCCATGTAGGTTGTGTACCTTGCCGTCTATGTCACCCTCACCCGCCCATAACACGTGCCATCTCTGCGTAGCAGCATGTCGCTAGCATGTGTCTGCCAGTCCTATTGTCACCCACCACGACCCACCAGTGCTCATCTCTGAGTAAGATGTATGTCAGAGATGTGTCCTGCCAGTCCTCTGCTACCAGTCCCACCAGTGACTGATCTTGGAGTCCAGCATCGATGTAGTAGATGTCCTGCAGTCCGGTCATTCACCACAGATCACCAGTGATCTCTCGAGTCCACGTCATGTAGTAGATGTGTCTGCGTCTCTGCACACCGGCCACCCGTTGGTCGACACACAGAGCTACACAGTGATATCCTGAGTACAGCTATGTAGTTGATGTGTCCTGCGTCCTCATGTCCAACCTCAGATAACCAGTTGATGTCTCTGGCATACCGATCATGTATAGCTGGGTCCTGCAGTCCTAGTTCCAACCCGACAGACTAACCAGTTATGATATCTCTTGCAGGTACAGATCAAGTAGTTGATGTGTCCGCGTCCTCATGTCACGACCCACGATGAACACCAGTTTCATCCTGGTCGATCCTGTGTAGATGTGTCCCCTGGCAGTCGCTATGTCAGCCAAAGAACACCAGTGCATATCTCGCGTTCACGGACCGTGTAGCTAGAGGTCTCGCCTAGGTCCCCCTCCGTCCCATGCTAACACTTGCGTACTATACAGGATTGCTTTCCTGGCCTCGACCAGACCCCCTCTATATCGTCACTGTTCGATGTGCCGGCAGTTCTTAGTCCAACCCCGATACACAGTGACATTTGTTCCCGATCCTGTGTAGCAGGCTGGTGCGCAGTCTATGTCCCACACCACGATCCCAGTGATCTCTTCTGCGTAGATCAGTAGTCAGTGTTGTCCTGCACTCTGTCACCCCACCCTCAGTTGGCCCTCATGATATGTTCCGCTGAGTCTCGTCCAGCCCGTACAACAGTGCTATCTCTGAGTCCAGATCATGTCAAGTGATGGTCTCTGCAGTCCTATGTCCGCCTCACACGAACACAGTGATATCTGCCAGTCTCGCTATGTAGTAGAGTGTCCGGCTGCATTCTCTATGTCCCACCACGATCTAACCCGTGCTCATCTTGCAGTCACAGCATCTGTGGCGCTAGTGATCTGCCGCCTCTGTACCCCCCGCTACCACAGATAACTGCTCGACTGTCTAGCTGCGCGTCCCTGTCCCCGATACCGTCTCTGACGTCCGTACTAGAGATCAGTTAGTAGATGTGTCCTGCGTTCCATGACACTCACAGCATCCAACCGTGCTTCTCTGAGTACAGACATCATGTAGTCGATGTGTTGCAGTACTATGTAACCCACGCGAACCGTGTATGTCTTGGTACAGATCACTGTGAGTCAGCTGTTGATCCTGCAGTCCTACGTACCACCCCAGTAACACAGTGCTATCCTGCTCAAGATTTCTGTGTAGATGTGTCCTGGCAGTCCCCCATGTACCCGCACCGTGCTTTCTATGAGACAGATCTGTGTAGAGGTGTCCTGCCAGTCCTCTGTCAACACCACCAGATCACACAGTGATACTCTGGTCCCCAATCCTGTCGTGGCATGTGACTGCAGTCCTTGTCCACCTACAGCATCCACGTGCATCATCTCTGCAGTACAGTCCATGTAGTTGTGTCATGCAGTCCTATGTCAAACACCTGGTCCAACCAGTCTACTCTCGTGGCACAGCATCCTGTAGTTAGATGATGTCCTGCAGTCTCTGTTAACGACCCAGCTACACACTGTATATTCTGAGTACCAGCATCTTGTAGTCGGTGTCTGCGTCCAGCTTGTACCCCACCCAGATTAACCAACAGTGATATCTTCTGATCGTCAGCAGGTGATGTGTCCTGCAGTCTATGTACCACACAGATACACCACGTGATATCTCGTCAGTCATGTAGTGTGAGCTGAGCCATGTCCCTTGGTACCGTGTCTTCGACCGTCTATGATCTGTATCCCACAGCTAAACACGTGATATATGCGTAAGTACGTCATGCTTAGCTAATGTACACCCAGCCCCAGTGCTAGTAACACAGCAAGATAAACAGTGATCTCTTGAGTCCGTATAGTAGTAGATGTGTCCTGCAGTCTATGTAAACGGCTACACAGTGATTATCTCGAGTTACGATCATGTAGTGAGTGTCCTTGCCATCCTATGTAACAACCACCGCTATCACCAGTGATCTTCGATACAGCGTCATGTAGGTAGCGTTGTCCTGCAGTCCTATGTAATACCACAGATAACACCAGTGTATTCTCTGAGTACAGATCTGTAGTAGATGTGCCTGCAAAGAGTCCTATGCTTACCCCGATACCACAAGGATTCTCAGTACAGATCATGTAGAGATGTGTCCTTGGCAGGTCCCCATGTAACACCACAGATACACAGTGATATCTCGGAAGTACTAGATCATGTAGTAGATTGTCACTGAAGTCCATGTAAACACAATTCACGATATTTGATAACAGACAGGTGCTGATGTGTCTTGCAGTCTATGTACCACACAGATACACAATGTATCTGAGTACGATATCTGTAGAGAGTGTCCTGCAGTCCTATGCGACACCACAGATAACAAAGTGATATACTCTGAGTACATGATCATGGAGTAGAGTGTCCTGCAGTATTGTAACACCAAGAGCAACTCAGTGGATATCCTGAGTTACAGATAATGTAGTAGCATGTGACGTGCAGTCCTATGTAACACCACAGAAACAGTGTAGTACGAGATATGATTGAGTACAGATCATGTAGGAGATGTGTCCCTCAGCCCAGGTAACAACACACGAAAACACACGTGATACTCTGAGTTACAGATCATGTAGAGATGTGTCCTGCAGTCCATTGTAACACCAAAGAATACACAGTATATCTCTGAGACAGATCATTAGTAGATTGTGCTCTGCACGTCCTAGTAAAACCCACAGATAACACAGTGATATTCTCTGAGTACAGATCAGTAGTAGTAGATGTCCTGCAGTACTATGAAAAGCACAGATTAACACAGTGATATTCTGAGTACAGACATGTAGTAGATGGTCGCAGTCCGATGTAACACCACAGGCTAACGAAGATATCTCTGAGTACAGATCATGTAGTAGATGTGTAGCAGTCCTATGTAAGCACCACGATAACACAGTGATACTCTCTGTACAGATCCATTGTAGTAGAGTGTGTCCTGCGAGGCTCCATGTAACCCCCAGGATAAACTGATAGTGATATCTCGAGTACAGATCCATGTAGAAATGGTCCTGCAGTCCTATGAAAACCACAGATAACACAAGTGTATCTCTGAGACAGTATCATGAAGTAGAGGTTGCCTGACAGTCCTATGTTGAACACACAGATAACAGTGAGATTCTCTGAGTACAGATCATGCAGTAGGATGTTCAGCAGTCACTAGTAAACACCACAGATAAACACAGTGATATCTCTGAGTCAGATTGTAGTAGATGATGTTCGCATCCTATGTAACAGCACATTCATAAACACAGTGATATATGGTACAGATTGTAGTAGAGTGTACGCAGTCTCATTAACACCACAGATTGACACAGTGAGTGATTTCGGATACAGATCAGTAGTAGGATGTGTCCTGCAGTCCTATGTAACACAAGATAACCAGTGATATCTCTGCAGACAGATCATTGGTGTAGAGTGTCATGACAGGTATGTAAACCACGATAACACAGTGATATCTGGGTTGATGTTATACAGTCCTGGTCAGTATACACGATACTTATCTATGGTAGTAGAGTGTGTCTTGCAGTCCTATGTACACACAACAGTGATACTACAGCAAGTAACGACTAGTGCAGTGATACATGATACAGCTATGAGTAGATGTGTCCTGCAGTCCTATGACAAGCACCAAGATAACACGTAGAGGATATCTGAGTACAGAATGTAGTAGATGTGTCCTGAGTCCTATGTAACAACCACGATAACACAGTGATACTCTCTGTGTACAGCTCATTGTAGTAGATGTGATCCTGCAGTCCATGTAACACCACAGAGTAAACCAGGATATCTCTTGAGGGGAAGTACAGATCAGTGTTAGTGTGTGGTCCCTGCAAGTCCTATGTAACAGCAAGAAACACAGTGATCTCTGAGTACCGATGCATCTCATGTAGTTAGATGTGTCCTGAAAGTCCTTAACACCACAGATACACAGTGATATATCTGAGTAAGATCATGTAGTAGATGTGCCTGCAGTCCTATGTACCCCACAGATAACAACGTGATATCTCTTGAGGACAGATCTTGTAGTAGATGGTGTCCTGCAAGTCCTATAAGACACCCCAGATAACACAGTGCGATATCTCGAGTACAGCTCATCTGGTAAATGTGTCCCTGCATCCATGTAACAACAAAGATAACACAGTGATATCTTGAGTACAGATCATTAGTAGATGTGTTCCTGCAGTCCATTGTAACACCACAGATTAAAACCAGTGATCTCTGAGTACAGATCATGCATAGTGATGTGTCCTGCAGTCTATGTGGAACAGCCACAGATAACTACAGTGATATCTTGCGTAAGACATGTAGTAGATGTGTACCGGCAGGTCCTATGTAACACCACAGATAAACAGTGTATTCTGAGTACAGATCCTGCGTAGAGATGGTCCTGAAGCCTATGTACCCCACAGATAACACAGTGATATCGCCTGACAGATATGTAGTTAGATGTGCCTGAGTCACTATGTACACCACAGATTTAACACAGTGAGATCTCTGAGTACAGATCATGTAGTAGAATGTGTCTGCAGTCCATGTAAACCACCACAGATAACACCGTGATATGCCCAAAAAAAGGATTATGAGGCAGATTCATGTAGTAGATGTGGTCCTGCCAGTCCTATGTAACACACAGATAACACAGTGATATCTATGAGTACAAGATATGTAGTAGATGTGTCCTGCAGTCCTCATGAACAACCACAGTAAAACACAGTGATAATATCTTGAGTACAGATCATGGTAGTGATGTGCTCTGCAGTCCTATTCTACACCCACAAGATAAACACAGTGATACTCTGAGTACAGATTCATGTAGGAGATGGGTCCTGCGAGTCCTTGTAACACCACGAGAAACACAGGATCTCTGGAGTAAAGACATGTAGTGAGATGTGTCACTGCCGTCCTAGTAACACCACGATTAACACAGTGATATCTCTGATACAGATCATTGAGTAGATGGGCCTGCACAGTCATGTAACAACACAGTAACCCAACACCAGGATATCTCTGAGTACAGATCATGTAGATAGATGTTGTGTCTGCAAGGTCCTCATGTAAACACTCACGAAACACAGTTGATATTCTCTGAGTAAGATAAGTAGTAGATGTGTCTGCACGCTATGTAAACCACAGATAACACAGTGATGTGGATATCTTGAGTACAGATCATGTAGTAGAGTGTGCCTGCAGTCCTATGTAACACCACAGATAACCAGTGATATCTCTCTGGTACAGATCATGACGGTAGTATGTGTCTGCAGTTCCCAGCTATAGTACACAGCGAACAGCAAAGATAACACAGTGATATCTGAGATACAGATTCATGTAGTAGATGTGTACTGCAAGTCCTATGTAACATCCACAGGTAAAACCCAGTGATATCCTGAGTACAGATCATGTAGTAGATGTGTCCTTGCAGTCCTATGAACACCACAGATACACAGTGAGTATCTATGAGTAAAAGTCATGTGTAGTAGAGTAGTCGAGTCCTTGTACACACAGCCCAACAAGATTGTAACAACTACAGATTAACACAGTGAATTCTGAGTACAGATTCATTGTTCAGTAGATGTGTCACTGCAAGTCCCATGTAAACAGCCCACAGATAACACAGTGATTATTCTGAGTAAGCATGTGTAGATGTGTCTGCAGTCTCTATGTAAACACCACAGATAACACTAGTGATATCTCTGAGTACAGAATTCATGTAGTAGATGTGAATGCAGTTCCATAGTAACACCACAGAGAACACAGTGATATCTCTGAGTACAGCTACATGTAAGTAGATGTGTCATGCAGTCCTATGTAACAACATAGGGAAACCATGAATTCTGATACAGACATGTAGTTAGATGTGTCCGAGTCGCTATTGTAACACCACAGATAAACAGTGATATCTCGAGGTAAGATACTGTAGTAGATGTGACATGCCAGTCAGTAACACCACAGATATAAGATGATATTATTGAGAAGATAGTTGAGTTAGATGTGTCCTGCATCCTAGGTTAAACCACGAGCATACACAGTGCATATCTCTGAGTACGATTGGAGTAGTAGATGGTGTCCTGCAGTTCCTATGGTAAAAAACAGAATAACACAGTCGTATCTCTGAGTACAGATCATGGTAGTAGATAGTGTCCATGCAGTCCATGAACCCACAGATAACAACAGGATATTACTGAGACGATCATGTAGTAGATGTCCTGCAGTTCTATGTAACAACCGATAAACAGTGAGTATCTCTGAGTCAGATCTGTAGTAGATGTGATCCGCAGTCATGTGACCACCACAGATAAAACAGTGATATCTCTGAGTACAGATAGTATGTAGTGGATGTGCTGAGTCCTTTAGAACCACAGATAAAACAGTGATATCTACTGGAGTACAGATATAGTTAGATTGTGTCTGACAGTCATATGTAAACTACAGATAACACGTGTGCTCGATGAGTACGATCATGTAGGAATGTGTCCTGCAGTCACTGTAACCCACAGATAACACAGTGATATTCTGAGTACAGAATCATGTAGTAGCTGTGTCCTGCCAGTCCTATGTAAACACACAGATAACACAGTGATACTCTGCGTACAGATCATGTAGTAAGTGTTCGTAAAACCAGATGACCGTGTATCACGGTAGTCTGTGTGAGTGACGCATCATGTAACACCACAGGATAAACTACAGTGATATCTTCGGATACAGATCAGTAGAGATGTGCGTCACTGCCAGTCCTATGTAACACCACCAGATGATAAACAGGAATCTTGAGTACAGATGAGTAGTAGATGTGTCTGCAGTCCATGTCCAACATCAGCTACCAGTGATATCTTGCAGTTAAAGATATGTGTAGATTGCTCCTGCAGTCCCATGTAACACCAAATAACACAGTGATATCTCTGAGTACAGATCAGTAGTAGATGTGCTGCGTCTATGTAACACACAGATAACACAGTGATACTCGATCTGAGTACAGTCATGTAGTAGAGTGTCCTGCAGTCTATGTAACCACCACAGATAATAACAGTGACATCGCTGAGTATCAGATCATTAGTAGATGTGTCCTGCAGTCCTTGTGTAACAACCACAGATTAAACACAGTGACATCTCTGGGTACAGCTATGTAGTAATGTGGCCTGCAGTCTATGTACACACTCACAGATAACACAGGTGAATGATTATTGAGTACAGAGCATGTAGTAGGTGTCTGCAGCTATGTAACACACACAGATAAACAGTGATATCTTTGAGTACAGACTCAGTAGTAGATGTGTCCTGCAGTCCTATGGTAAACAGCACAGATAACACAGTGATACTTGACGACAGATCATGAGTAGATGTGTCTGCCAGTCCTAGTAACCACCACAGATACCACCAGTGAATACTTGAGTACGATCATGTAAGTTAGGATGTGACCTGCAGTCCTATGGTAAAGCAAGATAAACATGATATCTTCTCTGAGACAGATCATGTAGTGATGTTGTGACCGCCGTCTATGTAACACCACAGATAACACAGTGAATCTATGAGTACGGATATTGTAGTAGATGTTGTCCTGCCAGTCCTATGTAACCCAAAGATAACACAGTGATATCTCTGAGTACAAAATGTATAGAGTCATCAGTCATGTCAGTACCATGTCTAAGATCATGGTAGAGTGTCAGTACCTATGTAACATCCCACAGATAACACAGTGATCTCTTGAGCGTCAAGATCTTGTAGTAGATGTGTCCTGCCAGTCCGTATGTAAACCACAGATAACACAGTGATCATCTGAGTACAGATCAGTGTAGAGATGGTTTGCAGTACCAAGTAACACACCAGATAAACACAGTGATACCCTGGGTACAAGATCATGTAGTAGATGGTCGTGCAGCCTAGTACACACACAGAGAAACCGAGTGCATATCTCTGAGTACAGACATGTGAGTAGTGTGTCTTGCAGTCCTATGTACTACAACCAAGAATACCAGTGATATCTCTGAGTGAAGTATATTTAGTAGATGTGTCATGCAGTCCTAGGTAACACCACAGATAACACAGTGATATCTCTGAGTCATGATCATGTGTGATGTGTCATTGCAGTCCTATGTAAACACCACAGATCAACACATGAGATTCGAGTACAGATCATGTTTAGTAGATGTGTCTGCATGTCCTATGACCTGCGCAGGACCCGCCATCAAGATGGCAGCAAGCACGCGTGGGGATATCACAGCCCCATGATACCACCCCTAAATTCATACTTGTTTTTCGAATACATCATTGGGTCATCTGGGGGTTGTTGTATCATTGGTTTTATGGAGCTTTTTAGGTCATATTAAACAGTCTCAGATTGTCAATTGGCGTTTTATGATCCACAGAAATAGAAGTAGACGCCGCCCAAGGGCGCCTAATGAACAATAACCCCCCTTATCTCCCATTGGCGGCAGCCATTTGATACTCCAAGCCGGGGCAATTATCTATGAGCTGCAGCGGGGGAAAGGATTGATACAGAATAATTCTCCAGAACTTGGAGGCTGCTCGGAGGTCGGACGTTAAACTTCAGCGTAACACTGTCGTTTACAGCCAGAAAGTACTTTCCGTGTGCCGCCTCTGGTGTGCCACCTGCGTGTGCTTTGGGTCATTTTCCTGACGATAGATACCCTGGACCATATCAATATCTTAAATTGGCCAAATCCTGATAAATGGCCCATCCATCTTCCTTCATACGGGGGCAGTCGTACGTGTCCAACCCAAAGATATAGATCCCACCCAATGACCAGCTCCATGGTTGGAGATATCTTTCTTCCTCTTACTCTCTAAACACACTGGGAAGATTTTACTTCCCGGTCCATTCGCGATCAAGCGGCGCGTTCTCTGACCACTCGGCAATTCGGGTCAAGCCAGGATTCATTAACCCCTTCCGCGCGCGCCGTATAGTACGGTTCGCGCGACGGCGGGTTCCCGGTGCATGGAGGAGGGCTCGCGGGCCGAGCCCTCTCAATAGCCGGTTAAGTATTGCTTGAGATATGCGCAAGGCTTACCGGTAAACCGCGAGTCGGTCTAGCACGATCGAGGGTGCTTTCCACCGCGATCACCTCCGGCAATGCTGGCCGGAGATTCAAAAAGATGGCGCCGAATGGTCGCCGCCATCTTGGCGCGGATCTTCCGCCCTATGACGTCACGGGGAGCGGTGATCGTTGCATTGACAGCAACCCCCCCCCCAACGGCTCACGAAAGCCCGAAGATGTCAGTTTTAAACCTATTAATTACAATGTGCATCAGCACATGTAAGGAATGAGTGAGTAAGAAAATCCCCCTATACTCGCCTATTGCAGTAGGAAGTATATGGGTAGATCGATCCGACAACCTAGGGTAAGTCCCATAGGGAGTCGAAAAATAGGTAAAGTAAATAGTAAAAAAAAAAAGTTAAAAAAAAAAAAATATATTAAAAAAACCCTAAAAAAAAATCAAAATCACCCCCCCTTTTTTGAACTTGTAGAACTGATATAATATAAAAACAGTAAAAATCATAAACACATTAGGTATAACCGCGTCCGGGAAAATGTCCGGTCGATCTATCAAAATAAATAACGGTTTTAACTGCCGTTTAACCCAGTAAGGAAAATAGCGGCCAAAAAGTCAAAATGACAGGTTTTGCCATTTTGGAAAATATAAAAAAAATTAATTAAAAAGTGATAAAAAGGTTGGTAGCACAGTCCTACCAATGATAGCAATGAATTTGAAAAAGCCATCAAAAGTTGCCCAAAAATGATTCACCCACAGCTTCGCTACACCAAAGTATGAAAAAGTAGTAGCGCCATAAGAGACAAATAAAAAAAAAAATTTCTGTACAGGAGGTTTTTTAATTTAATTTTTTTAAAGTATGAACATTATAAAAACCTGTACCAAATGTGGTATCCCGTGATCGTATAGAAAACCAACGAAATAAAGTAGACATGTCATTTTGGGGCGCTCAGTGAAAGCTGTAAAATACCAAGCCCACAAGAAAAGTCGCAAAAGGTGTTTTTTCACCCATTTTCACGGCATTTGGAATTTTTTTCCCGATTACCAGTACCGCGCATGGAACATTAAATACAGTCACGACAAGTGCAAATTTGTTACGCAAGAAAATAGCATAACAGAGCTCTTATGTGGAAAAATAAAAAAGTTATAGATTTTGAAGGTGGGCGTGTGAAAAATGGAAGTGAAAAAAAATAAAAAGCCAAGTCGTTAAGGGGTGAGGTGATTCCTTCCGCCGTCCACCAGGGGGGGCGTGCTGCGCTGAAAAAGCATCGGAACGTGCTGGAGTTCACCGAGAGGGTTTTTCCGATAAGTCGGGTTTTAATTCGGCCCCGCCCGCCGATTTCGGTAGCGTGCTTGACGGCGACGATGCGCACAATCTTCTCACCGGACGCGTCGCCCAAAATTCAGGGAAAAAATCGCCGCAAATCGGAAAGATCGGGTGGTATAACACGTCGGGGGGGAAAAACGTGAATCGGGCCCTTAGGTTAAATGCTCCCAAGCGAGTCAATATGATCCCAAAAAAGTTCTATTTTGGTCGAAACGACCACATGATCTTCTTCCCGGCCTGCTGGACCATGAATGGGGATGGTCTGACTATTGAGGACGTCCGTGTGCGTTCCGCAGGATATGTTGCTCTGGGTATCACAAGCTCGACTCCGCTCCGTGTATTCCAGGCTGATTACATGACCTTTCCCTACAAGGTTGCGGGACCCCCCGCCTTGGAGCTCTGAGGACGATTGACAGTCCTCTGTCACCTGAGCCCCTCTCGGCCCTGTGTTCCGGGTTGTCCTGCTCTTGGGTCTCATGGTGCAGGGGCTGGAGGGGTGATTTACTGGTCATGAGTCGTATATACAGGGAAAGACGTCAACGGGTTTTGTTGTAATTTGTAAATACTATATGTTGTAAATTCCTTTCATGGAGTTTTGCAGATTCAGGCAAACTTTCATGCGTTGGTTTGCAGGGTTTTTTAGGAGCAACTTAAATGCACGGGGAGCGGCTAAATGTTCTACCATGACGAAACGGCCCGGGTGTCCGTGAACTAGGCAAAGGAGGAGTACAAATGACCAAATCCCTCGCTGAATACAGACAAAGCAACTTGTCGCTGGATGGAAGGTTAATTAATACAAAGGAAAGGGAAATCATCATAAAAAATTTTTGTTTTTTTTAAATGATGGGGGCAGAGTTTGGACAAAAAATCTGAATATCACCTCTTCATATTAAAGAAACCAGTCTAGGTGACCTCAGAAAAAAAACAAAATCGCATTCGCACAAACACACGGCAGTGTGCAAGCCACACAGCCACACTGCACTGCACAAGCCACACCTGCTACATGCACAAGCCACAAGTGCCACATGCACAAGCCACACCTACCACACGCACAAGCCACATGCACAAGCCACAAGTGCCACATGCACAAGCCACACATGCACAAGCACACCTGTACAGCACAACCCACAAGTGCCACATGCACAAGCCCACCTACACAAGCACAAGCACACGCAAAAGCCACAAGGTGCCACCAGGCACAAGCCACCAATGCACAAGCCACACGCTAAGCCACACCTGCCACATGCACAAGCCACAATAGCCACACCTGCCACATGAACCTGCCACATGCACAAGCCACAATAGCCACACCTGCCACATGAACCTGCCACATGCCAAGCCACACCTGCCACATGCACAAGCCACACCTGCCACATGCACAAGCCACACGCTAAGCCACACCTGCCACATCGACAAAGCCACAATAGCCAAACCCTGCACATGAACATGCCACATGCCAAGCACAACTTGCCCACATGGCACAAGCCACACCTGCCACATGCACAAGCCACACCTGCCACATGCACAATCCACAATCCTCCTAGCAAATGGCGAGAGCAGACGTGGCAATCAGAGATACAACCAGATCCTCAGGGTTCACCCCTTAAAGAAGTAATAAAATTCCCACAGACCAATCTGCATTACCTCCTCCTCAGACACCCCCCAATAAGACACCTTATTAGCAGCCCCAGTAAGCAGGAATGGGTGCTATACTCCTTCTTGTTCACCCTTATCTAGCCAAGCATGCCCAGATCACCACAATAAACTGGGATTTCATGTACAAAGACAATCCACTTGCCGGCCGCACCTCCATATAAGACAGGAATCAAGTGACCGGGCAACTCATATCCTTGAATGCTCCTCAACTGCACCAGAAACCTGCCAGACCCATCTGTCATGGAAGCAAAAAGACTGATCCGCAGCTCATCCTCAGCCAACAAAACTGACTACCCGCTGGCCTACCCCGACTCCAAATCACCAACTCCCCAATTCAAAACGCTCCAAAAAATGCCCATAGAAACACTAAGTGAAAGAGGCTCCTCTCATACTCAAAAACACAAACCTAACAAACCAACTCCCGCAACATGTTAAATGACCCCGGCTTCTGCCATCCGCCCGCCCACCTCCACACCCCCAATCGGCTTAAAAAGAAAAGCGAGAGTCGCCAAATGCCTATGAGCCACTGCACCTGAGAAACCCCTATCAAACGACAAAGCCATATAACTGAAAACGGCCCCATGCCCACACCACGGGACCCTTGAAACACACCAATCATCTTGGAACAAGAACCGCTCTCTCCATACCTTTTTGTAAGCCAACCACCTGGAAGGTGCCAACAGCTTCCGAATCCAGGCCAAAAATCTCACCGCACCATGTCCCAAAATATCTCCAGGCAGTTACCTCCCCCAGGTATCAACTTGTGAAACTTGTCCAGCTGTAAGCGAGACAAAGCATCCGGCATGTTACTCTCAACCCCAGGGACATGCACCGCCCTAAACAACACATTCCAACTCAAACAACGCAACGCCAGATGCTGCAGCAACACAATAACATGAAGAGATGAAGCCACCATGTTGTCGCAATGAAAAACCCACAACTCCACAGCCACCACGAACATTTCCAACAAGCACCAATTAGCCGATAGACCAGCATCCCGCCACCTGCCACACAACAACACTCCACTCCCCTTAAGAAAAAGCCCAAAACCCACACATGCAGCAGCATCTCCAAACGGATATATCTTCACATTGGAAACCGGAGCCATCCACAATGTTTTCCTAACAATACGATCCCACACCCGCAGGTAAGCTTTATGCACACCCCGCAGTCTGACCAAATGATATGGACGCTTTACTCCCACCGTGGTTCGAGACAAAAGTCTACAAAACACCCGCCCAATCAGCACAATATGACAAGCAAAGTTCAATTTCCCCAACAAAGACTGTACAGCCAGCAGTGTCATCTTTGACTTCACTATCGCTTCCTGAACGACCAAAAGCAAATCCTCCAATTTGGCCACTGGCAGCCGACACTCCATAAGTTCTGAGCCAATCTCAATCCCCAAGAAGCACAAAGTGACAGCTGCCACCGCTGAAGGCACCCAAACCTGTCAAACACCTCAACATGCGCAACAAAACCAGACAATCAAAGCCCCTAGCTGGCCCAACGCAAAGGAAGTCATCCATGTAATGGAAATCTGCCTTCAACCCTGATGCCTCCCGGATGAACCACTCCAAACATTAGCTAAAAGCCTCAAAGTAGGTGCAAAAAAAGGAGCAGGCCATGGGGAAGCGCGTATCAATGTAATACTGCCCCTCAAATCAATAGCCAAGCAGATGCATACACTCCGAGTGAACCGGCAAAAGGCAGATTTAATATCAGGGCCCCCTGACCAGCCTCCTGCACCGACATAACTGCTGCATCAAAGGACGTGTAAGACACCGACGTCAATGAGGTCCCAATGTCATCATTCACTGATGCCCCCTGTGGGTAAGACAGATGGTGAATAAGACTAAACTTACTCTGCTCTTTTTTAGGCACTACTCAGGAACCAGTGCGGAAGGAAAGGGGCCCAAAATCCTACCTAAACGCTCCTCCTTTGCTGACTTCTCCCTCACTACTAACAGACTCTTTGCAGCTGACTTCAAATTTTCCCCAACACCCTCCTTAAATGGTATCCGAAACCTACCGAAACCAGGCCACGGCACCAAGATTTATCGGTGTCTGAACTGCCTCCCACTGACCTGAACTCTTGCCCCCACTGGTTCACCACCAAAATACGACCATCTGACCACACCACGCGGCACTGTCATCAACCGCAACCACAACCCAATTTTTCTGTGATCCCTCTCTAAAGATGGCTGAACCGCCATCCGCTGAAGAAACTGTTCTGAGCCGCACCGTCCCTCTGTAAGTCTTATGCGCCTCCCAAATAGTTTCAGCATTCTGGATGCTTTTCCCCAATCTCTCTACCCAGGATTGCAAAGGTGTTAAGCCAATTCCGAAACCACTTCAGAGGTAGAACAGTAAAAATGTCTATGTTCTCCTGTCTCCAAATCTTCTCCTTCACTTCCTAATTCAGATGACCCCCCAAGGACTCCCCAAAGCAGATATACAGGTTATACTACGCCGGGTCAGAGACCGGCAGCGACTTCGTAGCACCAACCTTCTTATCAGTCTGTACATCTGCCTCCAAGGAAGCCCCCGCTGCTCCAAACTCAGCCCCCACAGATTCCACATTCTTACTGTCCAACCCAACTTCCACATCTGAAGCCCCAACCCAGGCCCCAACTGCAACCCCAAAGAACCCTCCACAGCCCACATTAATCTCTGAACATCCTGAAGAATCTCATTAAGGGGCCCAGCCGCAAGACCCCTCATTGTAGTTGCCCCGACTCCTGCCCAAACCTTACTGGTGTATGTGCAACGCAATGCGTAAACGCGGCCTTTGTTGTAAAATCGCAGAGTCAAATACATGTAACTGAGACTGACACATTGTAAATGTATCAGGTCTGGACAATGCTCTGGACAATGCGCTCTAAACTGATACATTGTAGCAAATCTGTACATATCAGGTCCTACTCTCAGCTAAGTGGAAACAATTGTATCCAGTGTAGATAAAGCTTTGTCTTCTATGTATCAGTCTGGTGCTCAGGTTGTTTAGCTCACAGAGCATTGTCCAGATTGGATACAGTTGTATAAGTGGCAGCCATGTTTCTGATGGTCTTGTAGGGATAGATCGGGTTTCGAGTCTCTTGATTTCGGAGATCTGTTCTGTAAGTTTGATGAGGTTTTGGTGCCTCGTGCCTCTTCCTTCCTCTCCTCCTTGTGGTCGCAGGGTGTCAATCGATTTGCATCCTGTGGCTGTGAAGTGGTTCCTCCTGCGCAGTGCGGGGACGGTGGTTATCGCCTGGGCCTCTGCCTTCCGGGACGGCCCCAACCACTGAGGCTCATCTCCTCTCACTTACATTTCTATGTATTTCTCATAGGAAAATTACCTGGAAATATCAGCCCTGGGCTACAACTCCTAGTACAGCGATAGTAGCGAGTGTCACCCAGCTTTCCACGGACCCTGAGCTGTGTCTTTACTGATGTACAAACTGTTTATCTATAAAGATAATTGGGAAAACTGGACAAAAATGGTCAAAAACGGAAGCTTTTTTAAACGCACCGAAAACGCCACATGTATCATCACCCTAAGGGTAATGCCACAGGTCCAAGGTGCTGTTTAATCGGCTGGTGCAGTTTGCACCCCGGCTCCTTTCGGGGACCCAGCACTGCTCTGTTCCAGGCCGCAGTACATTTAGTGCTGTGCTTTGTGTTCGGGAGGCAGTGGAGCAGGGCAGGGCTGGTAACTGGAAGGGGTACTTGCTGTCCTTGGATCAGGCTAAAGCGTTTGATCGGGTTAACCACGAGTACCTCTGGTCTGTCCTTCTGAGGTATGGCCTGCCGGGGGAGTTTGTCAATTGGCTTAAGGTTTTGTACGCAGGGGCAGAGAGTTTCCCGCTTGTGAACGGTTGGATTGGCCGCTCTTTTGAGGTCGGGTCTGGTGTTCGCCAGGGTTGTCCTCTGAGCCCACTACTGTACGTGTTCGCGATTGACCCATTCCTTAGGAGGGTTGATCGTGGGCCGTTGGTGGGAGTCGGGATGGATCGGGCAGCACCGGAAGCCACTCTAAGGGTGGTAGCGTATGCCGATGATGTCACTGTTTTCGTGTCCTCGGGAGGGGAGGCGCAATGGGTAGTGAAGGATCTCCGTACACCGCATGGGCATCTTCCGGCTTACGCTACCCCGGTTCTGAAGGTGATTCGCCGGTTTGTGTTGTGAGTGTATATAGTGATATTGGGCTTTATAGTTATTGTTGTGTATTGTTATTTGTATTATAGTTATGATTTTTATTTTATTATAAGGATAAAGTTAAATAGTATTATAGTTATGATTTTTATTTTATTATAAGGATAAAGTTAAATATTAGGGAATGTATATGGAGCGGGTAAAAAAAAGCTTTTGTCTGGTTTGATGTGTGTCTGGGCCAGGAGGCAGATGCTTTGGTTTCTTTCAGATGATGTTGTTGTTGTTGTTCTGTTTTATTATTGCCGGGACTTATGTCATGTTACGTCTTTGTATATTGTTGTGTTGTACCAGATGTCCTAGTGACGACACCTCAGCTCTGTGTAGTGGTCAGGTACCAGATGTCCTAGTGACGACACCTCAGCTCTGTGTAGTGGTCAGCGTCTTCAGGGAGTGCGGAAGTCTGGAATGAGGGGAAAAGGAGGAGAACCCGGAAATGGAGTAACTTTGATTCTTCTTAGATGTTGGAAACCCCCTTAGTGTCATTGGGTCGGGGTCCGCTCCCTGTAGGCTGTGGTTCTTGGCAGCAGATCTGGGGTCCTCGGGGGTGCGGGGGCTGCTGTAGATTACACGGCTACACAAGATTACACAAACATTTTGGAAAGTGAAAGTATCTTTATTACTGGTTTGTCTTTATTAAATCTCTCGGTCCTCTCCCCC
>WNYA01001128.1:64114-88670 GCA_019512145.1 Engystomops pustulosus
GAATGATCTAATAGTTGAAAGAAAAACAACTGCTCTACTTTGCCTGGTCTTCCTGCAGATTTCTTTCATGCAGCTTTGGCTGTGACTGGAGTAGACATGATATATTTATATTAATGACAAGTTTCTCCCCATTTCAGGAGGATGTTTTCTGTAGAAGTAGTGATTTATGTGATAACTGGGGCAGAAGCAGAAGAGACCCCATAAACCTGTGTTATTTGTTATACTATCATTAATTCCTTGCTAAAACCACGATAACACAGTGATATCGATTGAGATACAATCATGTCGATAGGATGTGTCATGCAGTACTATGTTATAACACCACAGATAACACAGGATATATCATGAGTACAGATATGTAGTAGATGTGTCTGCAGTCCTATGTAAACACCACAGATCACCAGGATTATCTATGATACAGAATCATGTAGTAGATGTGTCATGCAGTTCCAGGTAAACAACAAGATAAAACAGTGATTATCTGAGTACAGAGATGTAAGTAGATGTGTCTGCAGTTCCTATGATAACAGCAAGATAACACAGTGATTATTATAGGACAGATAAGGTAGTAGGATGTGCTCCTGCAGTCCTATGTAACACCAACAGATAACACCTTGATATCTCTGAGTAAGTAATGTAGTAGATGTGGCCTGCCAGTCCTATGTAATGAGTTTCACCCAGTGTCCCAATCCCTTTTTTTTCCCTTTAAAACCTTCCCCACGCCTCACCTGCACGTCAGTTTCTTATGCAGTACTGTGTAGACCAACATGTGTAGCTTTCGTGCACTTTTTTGTTGACACCCTGTGGCAAGTCCTATGTAACACCACAGATAACACAGGAACCCCTGATACAGATCAGTAGAGATGTGTCATGCAGTTCATATGGAAACACAAAAGATCACACAGTGATATCTCTGATTCAGATCAGTGTAGTAGAGGGTCCTGCAGTCCAGAACACCACAGATTAACACGTGATATCTCTGAGTACAGTCCTTGTAGTAGATGTGTCCTGCAGTCCTATGTAACCCACAGATAACACAGTGATAATCTTCTGAGTACAGATCATGTAGTTTAGAGTGTCCTGCAGTCCATGAACACCACAGATAACAATGATATCTCTGAGTACAGATCATGTGTAGATGTGTCATGCAGTCCTATGTAACAACAAAAAGAAACCAGTGATATTCTGAGTACAGATATGTAGGAGATGTGTCTGCAGTCCTATTAAACACCACAGATTAACACAGTGAGATCTCTGAGTACAGATCATGTAGTAGAGTCCTGCAGTGCTATGTAAACAACCACAGATAACACAGTGATACCTCTGAGTAACAGATCATGTAGTAGAGGTGTCCGCAGTTCCTATGTAAAAGAACAGAAGAACACAGTGTGAATTTTGGAGTACAGATATGTATGAGTGTCCTGAAAGTCATATGTAACACCACATAAAACAGTGATATCTCTGAGTTACAGATCATGTAGTAGACGTGACATGCATCCTATGTAACACCACAGATAAACACAGTGGATATCTTGAGAAAGATAGTAGTAGATGTGTCCTGCAAGTCCTTGTAACACCACAGATAACACAGGATTATGTCTGAGTAAGATCCATGTAGTAGATGTGCCTGCAGTCCCATGAACAGCACAGATTAACACAGTGATATCTTTGAGTACAGATCATGTAGTAGATGTGCTGCAGTCCTATGTAACAGCAACAGACTAACACAGTGATATCTATGAGTACAGATCATGTAGAGATGTGTCCTGACGAGTCCTATGAACACCACAGATAAACACAGTGAGATCCTGCGTACAGATCATGTAGTCGAGATCTGCCAGTCCTATGTAAAACCACGATTAAACACAGTGATACATCTGAGTACCGAGCATGTAGTAGAGGTGCTGCAGTCTATGTAACACCCAGAAACACAGTGATATCTCTGAGAACAGATAATGTAGTAGATGTGTCCTGCAGTCCTATGTAACACCCACAGATAAACCAGTTGATATCTCTGAGTACAGATCATGTAGAGAGTTTGACCTTGCCAGTCTATGTAACACCCAGATAACACAGTGAATCTCTGAGTACAGATCATGTAGTAGATGTGTCTGCAGTCCTATTGTAACACCACAGATCAACACAGTGTATCTCTGAGTAAAGAATGTATGTAGAGATGTGTCCTGCAGTCCCATGTAAAGCACAGAAACACAGTACGTTGATTTCGGAGTACAGATCATGTAGTAGATGGTCCTGCAAGTTATGTACACCACAGATAACACAGTGATTCTCGAGTACAGATCATGTACGTAGATGTGTCTGCTGCAGGCCATGTAAACACAACAGATACACAGTGATATCTCTGAGTAAAGACATGTAGTATATGTGTCCTTGCAGTTCTATGTAACACTACAGATAACCAGTTGATGTCTTGAGTACATACCGATCATGTTAGTAGAGGTGGCCTGCAGTCCTATGTAACACCACAGATAACACAGTAGTGACTATCTCTGAGGACAGATCAAGTAGTTAGATGTGTCCTGCAGTCCCATGTAACACCACAGAGAACACAGTGATATCCGAGTACAGATCTGTAGTAGATGGTCCTGCAGTCTATGTAACCAAAGAAAACACAGTGATATATCGAGTACAGACATGTAGTAGAGTGTCTGCAGTCCTATGTAAAACACTACAGATAAAACAGGATATCTCTGGACAGATCTAATGTAGTAGATGTGCCTGCAGTTCCTAGTAACCCCGATAACACGTGACATCTATGATTACAGATCATTGTAGAGCTGTGTTCCGCAGTCTATGTAACACCACGATAAACACAGTGATATCTTTCTGAGTAGATCAGTAGCAGATGTTGTCCTGCAGTCATATAAACACTACGATAAACAGTGATATCTCGGAGTACAGTCATGTAAGTATGGTTCTGCAGTCCTATGTTAACACACAGAAAAACACAGTGAATCTCCGAGTTACAGATATGTAGTAGATGTGTCCGGCTGCAGTCCTATGTAACACACAGATTAACACCAAGTGAATCTTGAGTACAGATCATGTAGTAGATTGCCCTGCAGTCGATGTAAACACCACAGATAACACAGTGTGATATCTTGATACAGAATCAGTAGTAGATGTGTCCTGCAGTCCGATGACACCACAGATAACACAGTGATATCTCTGAGTACAGACATCATTGTAGTAGATGGTTGCAGTACTATGTAACACTAAGATAACACGATGATGTCTTGAGTACAGATCATGTAGTAGATGGTCCTGCAGTCCTACGTAACACCCCAGATACACAGTGATATTTCTGAGTAAGATTTCCCTGTAGTAGATGTGTCCTGCAGTCCCATGTAAACCACGCAAACACAGTGATATTTATGAGACAGATCATGTAGTAGATGGTCCTGCAGTCATGAAACACCACATGATAAACAAAGTGATATCTCTGAGTACAGATCATGTAGTAGGATGTGTACTGCAGTCTATGTAAACCTACAGATACACAGTGATATCTTGAGTCAGATCATGTAGTTAGATGTGCCATGCAGTCCTATGTAAACACCACAGATAACACAGTCACATCTCGGTACAGATCATGTATTAGATGGGTCCTGCAGTCCTATTAACACCACAGATAAAACACATGATATTATGAGTACAGATCATTGTAGTGATGGTCTGCCCAGTCTATGTAACACCACAGAGAACCAAACAGTGATATCTATGAGTACAGACAGAGTAGATGTGTCCTGCAGTCTATGTAACACACAGATAACACGTGATATCTCGAGTACAGTATGTAGTAGATGTGTCCGCAGTCTACTGTAACAACCACAGGTAAACACAGTGATATATCTAGTACAGATCATGTAGTAATGTGACCGCAGTCCTAGTAACACCACAAGATAAAAACAAGTGAACTCTGAGTCGATAGTAGTAGATGTGTCCTGCGCAGTCCTATGTAAAACAAAAGGGATAACACAGTGATATCTCTGAGTACAGATCATGTAGTAGAGTGTCCGTTGCCAGTACTATGTAACAACCACAGATAATAAGTGATATTCCGATACAGGATCATGTAGTAGAGGTTGTCCTGAGTCCTATGTAAACACCACAGATAAACACAGTTATATCTCTGTAGTACAGATCAGTGTAGATGCTGACCGCAGAGTCCTATGCTAAACACCACAGATAAAACAAGTGATATCTCGAGTAACAGATCATGTAGGAGATGTGTCCTGGCAGGTCCCATGTAACACCACAGATACCACAGTGATACTCTGAGTACAGATCAGGTAGAGATGGTGTCCTGACAGTCCATGTAAACCCAGATAAAACACAGTGCTATGTGTCTTGCAGTCCTATGTACCACCACAGAGATACCACATGATATCTATGGTACATATCATGTAGTAGAGTGTCCTGCAGTCCTAGGAACACCACAGATAACACAGTGATATCTCTGAGTTACAGATCATGTAGTAGAGGTGTCCTGCCGTCCTTGTAAACACCAAGAGAATACAGTGGATATCCTGAGTTACAGATAATGTAGTAGATGTGACTGCAGTCCTATGTAACACCACAGAACCAGTGATATATCGAGAGTACAGATCATGTAGGAGATGTGTCCCTCAGCCCAGGTAACACCACACGATAAACACCGTGATACTCTGAGTACAGATCATGTAGAGATGTGTCTGCAGTCCCTGTAACACCAAAGAATACACAGTGATATCTCTGAGACAGATCATGTAGTAATTGTGTCATGCCGTCCTATGTAACACACAATAACACAGTGATATCTCTGAGTACAGA
Organism: Engystomops pustulosus; assembly: GCA_019512145.1. Lineage (NCBI taxonomy): Eukaryota > Metazoa > Chordata > Amphibia > Anura > Leptodactylidae > Engystomops > Engystomops pustulosus. The sequence goes on from WNYA01001128.1 coordinate 68,948, forward strand.
TCATGTAGTAGTAGATGTGCCTGGCAGTACTATGTAAAACCACAGATTAACACAGTGAATCTCTGGAGTACAGATCATGTAGTAGATAGATGTGCCGGCAGTCCTATGTAACCCACAGCTAACAAAGTGATATCTCTGAGTACAGATCATGTAGTAGATGTGTAGGCAGTCCTATGTAAGCACCAAGATAACACAGTGATCTCTCTAGTACAGATCCATTGTAAGTAGATGTGTCCTGCAAGTCCCATGTAACCCCAGGATAAACACAGTGATATCTCGGAGTACAGATCATTGAGTAGATGGGTCCTGCAGTCCTATGTAAACACCACAGATAACACACGTGAGATCTTGAGTACAGATCATGAAGTAGAGGTTGCCTGCAGTCCTATGGAAACACTACAGATTAAAACAGTGATTCTCTGACTACAGATCATGTAGTAGATGTTCATGCAAGTACTAGTAAACACCACAGATAACACAGTGATATCTCTAGTACAGATTCAGGTAGTAGTATGATGTGTCCGCACAGTCCCTTGTAACACCACGATAAACACAGTGATATATTGAGTACAGATCTGTAGTAGAGTGTCTGCAGTCCCATGTACACCACAGGACACAGTGAGTGATATTCTGAGTACAGATCAGTAGTAGATGTGTCTGCAGTCCTAAGGTAATACAAAGATAACCAGTGATATCTCTGCAGAAAGATCAGGTGTAGAGTGTCATGACAGTCCCATGTAAAACCACGGATAACACGAGTGATTATCTTGAGTTAAAGGGAGGACCATGTAGTAGATGTGTCTTGCAGTCCTATGTAACACACAGATAACAAAGTGATATCGCTGAGTACAGATCATTGAGTAGGATGTGTCCTGAGTTCCTATGCAAGACCAAAGAAACACAGTGAGGGAGTGATATTTGAGTCAGACATGTTAGTAGATGTGTCCTGCCAGTCCCATGTAAAACCACAGATAACACAGTGATATCTCTGAGTAAGATCATTGTAGTAGAGTGTCCTGCAGCCTATGTAACACCACAGATAACCAGGATATTTATGGGGGGAAAGTACAGATCATGTAGCTAGATGTGGTTCCTGCAAGTCCATATGTAACAGCACAGAAACACCGTGATTCTCTGAGTACAGATCATGTAGTAGATGTGACCTGAAAGTCCTTAACACCACAGATAACACAGTGATATATCTGAGTAAAGATCATGTAGTAGATGTGGCCGCAGTCCTATGTACACCACAGATAACACGTGATATCTCTTGAGTACAGATCATGTAGTAGATGTGTCCTGCAGTCCTATGACACCACAGATAACACCAGTGGATATCTTGAGTACGCTCATTGGTAGTAGATGGTCCTGCATCCTATGTAACAACAAAGATAACACAGTGATATCTCTGAGTTACGATCAGTAGTAGATGTGTCCTGCAAGTCCTATGTGTAACACCACAGATTTAAAACAGTGATCTCTGAGTACAGATCCATGTAGTAAGTGATGTGTCCTGCGTCATATTGGAACACCACAGATAATACAGTGATTCTATGCGTAAGACAGTAGTAGATGTGACCGGCAGTCCTATGTAACACCACAGATAACAACGTGCTATTCTGAGTACAGATCATGTAGAGATGGTCCTGAAGCCTATGTAACCACCCACAGATAACACAGTCAGCGATATCCCTGATACAGATATGTAGTTAGATGTGACTGCAGTACTATGTAACACCACAGATTTAACACAGTGAATCCATGAGTACAGATCATGTAGTAGAATGTGTGCTGCAGTCCCATGTAACCACCACAGATAAACAGTGATATTATGAGGCAGATTCATGTAGTAGATGGGTCCTGCCCCAGTCCTATGTAACACCACAGATAACACAGTGATTCTCTGAGTAAAGATCATGTAGTAGATGTGTCCTGCAGGTCCCATGAACAACCACAGGGTAAAACACAGTGATATATCTGACTACAGATAATGGTAGTCGATGTGTCTGCTAGTAACCATGTACACCAAAGATAAACACAGTGAGATCTCTGAGTACCGATCATGTAGGAGATGTGTCCTGCGAGTCTATGTAACACCACAGAAACACAGTGCATCTCTGGAGTAAAGATCTTGTAGTAGATGTGTACTGCCAGTCCTATGTAACACCACAGATTAACACAGTGATATCTTGATACAGATCATGAGTAGATGGGTCCTGCACAGTCATTGTAACACACAGTAAACACCAGTGATATCTCTGAGTACAGATCAGTAGTATAGATGTGTTCCTGCAGGGTCCCATGAAACACCACAGATACACAGGATTTCTCTGAGTACAGAAAGTAGTAGATGTGTCTGCAACGGGCTATGAACACCACAGACAACACAGTGTGTGGGATATCTCTGAGTACAGATCATGTAGTAGATGGCCATGCGTCCTATGTAACCACCAAGATAACCAGTGATATCTATGAGTACAGATTCATGGAGGTAGTATGTGTCATGCAGTTTCCCAGTCTTAAGGTACCAGCGTAACAGCAAAGATACACAGTGTATCTATGACTACAGATTCATTGTAGTAGATGTGACTGCAGTCCTATGTAACACCACAGTAACCAGATGATATCCTGAGTACAGATCATGTAGTAGATGTGTCCTTGCAGTCCGTTGTAACACCACAGATACACAGTGAGTGAGATCTCTGAGTAAAAGATCATGTAGTAGTAGAGTAGCGGTCCTGCATCCCTGTAACACCTACAGATAACACAGTGATTCTATGCAGTTACAGATTCATGTAGTAGACTGTGTCCTGCAAAGTCCCATGTAACACCCACAGATAACACAGTGATATCCTCTGAGTAAGAGACCATTGTGTAGATGTGTCGTGCAGTTCTATGTAACACCACAGATAACACAGTGATATCTCTGAGTACAGATTCATTGTAGTAGATGTGAATGCAGTCATATGTAAAACCACAGAAACACAGTGATACTCTGGTACAGAACATGTGTAGAGGTGTATGCAATAGTCTCTGTCAACAACACAGATAACCAGTGATATCTCTGATACAGACATGTAGTAGATGTGTCCGCAGGCTATGTAACACCACAGATAAACAGTGATATCTCGAGTACAGATAAACTGTAGTAGATGTGACTGCAGTCAATGTAACACCACAGATATAAAATGATATATCTGAGAAAGATAATTGTAGTTAGATGTGTCCTGCATCCTATGTTAAACCACAGATAACACAGTGCAATTCTCTGAGTACGATTGGAGTAGTAGATGGGTCCTGCAGTTCCTAGGTAAAAACACAAATAACACAGTGGATATCTCTGAGTACAGATCATGGTAGGTAGATAGTGTCATGCAGTCCTATGAACCCCACAGATCAACACAGTGATATCTCTGAGTACGATCATGTAGTAGATGATCCTGCAGTTCCTATGTAACCAAGATAACACGAGTGAGTATCTCTGAGTCCAGATCTGTAGTGATGTGTCCTGCAGTCCGATGTGGACCACCACAGATAAACACAGTGATATCTCTGAGTAAGATAATGTAGTGGATGTGCCTGAGTCCTTTGGAACAACACAGAAAAAACAGTGATATCTCTGGAGTACAGATATGTAGTTAGATGTGTCCTGCAGTCCCTATGTAAAAACACAGATAAAACAGTGATGCTCTGAGTACGATCATGTAGAGATGTGTCCTGCAGTCCTAGTAACACCACAGAAACACAGTGATATCTTTCTGAGTACAGAATCATGTAGTAGATGTGTCCTGCCAGTCCTATGTAAACACCACAGATAACACAGTGTACCCTGGACAGATCATGTAGTAGATGTGTCCTGCAGTCCCTGTAACACCACAGATAAACACAGTGATATCTCGGATACAGATCAGTAGTAATGTGTCCTGCCAGTCCTTGTAACACCACAGAGATAACACAGTGAATCTCTGGTACAGAGCAGGTTAGTAGGAGTGTCCTGCAGTCCGATGCACAACACAGATACACAGTGAATCTCTGAGTAAAGATCATGTGTAGATGCATCCTGCAGTCCTATGTAACACCACAGATAACACAGTGATATCTCTGAGTACAGATCAGGTAGTAATGTGCCCTGCGTCCTATGTAACACCACAGATAACACAGTGATATATGTATTGAGTACAGCTCATGTAGTAGAGTGTCCTGCAGTCCCATGTAACAGCACGATAAAACAGTGTATCGCTGAGTACAGATCATTGTAGATGGGTCCTGCAGTCCCACCTTGTAAAACCACAGATTAAAAACAGTGATATCTCTGAGTACAGATATGTAGTAAGGGCCTGCCAGTCCTATGTACACACCACAGATAACCACAGTGATAGTGATATATCTGAGTACAAGTCATTAGTAGAGTGTCTGCAGTCCTAGTAACAACACAGATAAAACAGTGATATCTCTTGAGTACAGACCTCATGTAGTAGATGTGTCCTAAGTCCTTTATGTAAACAGCACAGATTAACACAGTGATACTCTCGACGTACAGATCAGAGTAGATGGTACTGCAGTCATAGTAACCACCACAGATAACCAGTGAATATCTTGAGTACGATAATGTAGTTAGGATGTGACCTGCAGTCCTATGTAACAGCACAGATAAACACCGTGAATCTTCTCTGAGACAGATCATGTAGAGATGTTGTGCCTGCCGTCTATTGTAACAGCACAGATAACACAGTGATATCTATGAGTACGATCTTGTATGTAGATGTTGTCCTGCAGTCCTATGTAACCCAACAGATAACACGTGTATCTCTGAGTACAGATCATGTAGTAGATGTGTCTGCAGTACCTATGTAACACCCACAGATAACCAACAGTGATCTCTTGGCGTACAAGATCATGTAGAGATGTGTCCTGCCAGTCCTATGTAATACCACAGATAACACAGTGATATTCTGAGTTAAGATATGTAGTAAGTAGATGTGTCTGCAGTTACCAAGTAAACACCCAGAAACACAGTGATACTCTGAGGACAGACATGTCGTAGATGGTCGTCTGCAGCCCCAGTAACACCACAGGATAACACAGTGCATATCTCTGAGTACAGACCATTGAGTAGATGTGTCTTGCAGCCTATGTAACAACCAAGATACACAGTGATATCTCTGAGGAATGATCATTGTAGTTAGATGTGCATGCAGTCCTATGTAAACACCACAGATAACACAGTGATATCTCGAGTACAGATAATGTAGTAGATGTGTCATGCAGTCTATGTAAACACCACAGATCAACACAGTGATATCTCTGATACAGATCATGTTTAGTAGATGTTCTTGCAGTCCTATTACGCTGCGCAGGACCCGCCGATACAAGTGGCAGCAAAGCACGCGTGGGGATATCACAGCCCCATTAACCTTCATACTTGTTTTCTTCGAATACAATCATTGGGTTCATCTGCAGAGGTTGTGTATCATTGGTTGTTATGGAGCTTTTTAGGCATAAAACAGTCTCAGAATGTCAATTGCGTTTTATGATCCCAGAAATAGAATAGAGCCGCCCAGGGCGCCTAATGAAAATTAACCCCCTTAATCTCCTTGGCGGACAGCCATTGTGATACATCAACGTCCCGGGGCAATATCTATGAGCTGCAGCGGGGGAAGGATTGATACAGAATAATTCTCCAGACACCTTGTCTGCGGTACGGAGTCGGAGTTAAGACTTCACTAACACTGCCGTTTTACAGCCGGAAGTCTACTTCCGGATGCCGCCTCCTGGTCTAGCCACCTGGTTGTGCTTTTGGGTCATTTTCCCTGCGATAGAACCTGGGACCATACTCAATATTCTTAATAAAGGAGGTTGTCGGCCAAAATCTCTGATTAAATGGCCCATCCATCTCTCCTTCATACGGGGCAGTCGTCGTGTCCACCCCAAAGCATTAGATTACCCCAATGCCAGATCCATGGTTGGGAATTGATCTTCCTCTTACTCTCTAAACACACTGGGAAGATTTTACTTCCCGGTCCATTCGCGATCAAGCGGCGCGTTCTCTGACCACTCGGCAATTCGGGTCAAGCCAGGATTCATTAACCCCTTCCGCGCGCGCCGTATAGTACGGTTCGCGCGACGGCGGGTTCCCGGTGCATGGAGGAGGGCTCGCGGGCCGAGCCCTCTCAATAGCCGGTTAAGTATTGCTTGAGATATGCGCAAGGCTTACCGGTAAACCGCGAGTCGGTCTAGCACGATCGAGGGTGCTTTCCACCGCGATCACCTCCGGCAATGCTGGCCGGAGATTCAAAAAGATGGCGCCGAATGGTCGCCGCCATCTTGGCGCGGATCTTCCGCCCTATGACGTCACGGGGAGCGGTGATCGTTGCATTGACAGCAACCCCCCCCCCAACGGCTCACGAAAGCCCGAAGATGTCAGTTTTAAACCTATTAATTACAATGTGCATCAGCACATGTAAGGAATGAGTGAGTAAGAAAATCCCCCTATACTCGCCTATTGCAGTAGGAAGTATATGGGTAGATCGATCCGACAACCTAGGGTAAGTCCCATAGGGAGTCGAAAAATAGGTAAAGTAAATAGTAAAAAAAAAAAGTTAAAAAAAAAAAAATATATTAAAAAAACCCTAAAAAAAAATCAAAATCACCCCCCCTTTTTTGAACTTGTAGAACTGATATAATATAAAAACAGTAAAAATCATAAACACATTAGGTATAACCGCGTCCGGGAAAATGTCCGGTCGATCTATCAAAATAAATAACGGTTTTAACTGCCGTTTAACCCAGTAAGGAAAATAGCGGCCAAAAAGTCAAAATGACAGGTTTTGCCATTTTGGAAAATATAAAAAAAATTAATTAAAAAGTGATAAAAAGGTTGGTAGCACAGTCCTACCAATGATAGCAATGAATTTGAAAAAGCCATCAAAAGTTGCCCAAAAATGATTCACCCACAGCTTCGCTACACCAAAGTATGAAAAAGTAGTAGCGCCATAAGAGACAAATAAAAAAAAAAATTTCTGTACAGGAGGTTTTTTAATTTAATTTTTTTAAAGTATGAACATTATAAAAACCTGTACCAAATGTGGTATCCCGTGATCGTATAGAAAACCAACGAAATAAAGTAGACATGTCATTTTGGGGCGCTCAGTGAAAGCTGTAAAATACCAAGCCCACAAGAAAAGTCGCAAAAGGTGTTTTTTCACCCATTTTCACGGCATTTGGAATTTTTTTCCCGATTACCAGTACCGCGCATGGAACATTAAATACAGTCACGACAAGTGCAAATTTGTTACGCAAGAAAATAGCATAACAGAGCTCTTATGTGGAAAAATAAAAAAGTTATAGATTTTGAAGGTGGGCGTGTGAAAAATGGAAGTGAAAAAAAATAAAAAGCCAAGTCGTTAAGGGGTGAGGTGATTCCTTCCGCCGTCCACCAGGGGGGGCGTGCTGCGCTGAAAAAGCATCGGAACGTGCTGGAGTTCACCGAGAGGGTTTTTCCGATAAGTCGGGTTTTAATTCGGCCCCGCCCGCCGATTTCGGTAGCGTGCTTGACGGCGACGATGCGCACAATCTTCTCACCGGACGCGTCGCCCAAAATTCAGGGAAAAAATCGCCGCAAATCGGAAAGATCGGGTGGTATAACACGTCGGGGGGGAAAAACGTGAATCGGGCCCTTAGGTTAAATGCTCCCAAGCGAGTCAATATGATCCCAAAAAAGTTCTATTTTGGTCGAAACGACCACATGATCTTCTTCCCGGCCTGCTGGACCATGAATGGGGATGGTCTGACTATTGAGGACGTCCGTGTGCGTTCCGCAGGATATGTTGCTCTGGGTATCACAAGCTCGACTCCGCTCCGTGTATTCCAGGCTGATTACATGACCTTTCCCTACAAGGTTGCGGGACCCCCCGCCTTGGAGCTCTGAGGACGATTGACAGTCCTCTGTCACCTGAGCCCCTCTCCGCCCTGTGTCCCGGGTGTCCTGCTCTCTGGTCTCATGGTGCAGGGGCTGGAGTGTGATTTACTGGTCATGAGTCTTATATACAGGTAAAGACGTCAACGGGTTTTGTTGTAATTTGTAAATACTATATGTTGTAAATTCCTTTCCTGGAGTTTTGTAGATTCAGGCAAACTTTCATGCGTTGTGTTGCAGTGGTTTTTTTAGGCGCAACTTAAATGCAACGGGGAGGGGCTAAATGTTCTACCATGCGAAACGCCCGGTGTCCGTGACTAGGCAAAGGATGAGTACAAATGACCAATCCCCTCGCTGAATACAGAACACAAGCAACTTGTCGCTGGATGGAAGGTTAATTAATACAAAGGAAAGGGAAATCATCATAAAAAATTTTTGTTTTTTTTAAATGATGGGGGCAGAGTTTGGACAAAAAATCTGAATATCACCTCTTCATATTAAAGAAACCAGTCTAGGTGACCTCAGAAAAAAAACAAAATCGCATTCGCACAAACACACGGCAGTGTGCAAGCCACACAGCCACACTGCACTGCACAAGCCACACCTGCTACATCACAAGCAACAAGTGCCACATGCAACAACCACACCTACCCACACGCACAAGCCACATGCACAAGCCACAAGTGCACTCACTAGCCACACATGCACAAGCACACCTGTACAGCACAACCCACAAGTGCCACATGCACAAGCCCACCTACACAAGCACAAGCACACGCAAAAGCCACAAGGTGCCACCAGGCACAAGCCACCAATGCACAAGCCACACGCTAAGCCACACCTGCCACATGGCACAAGCCACAATAAGCCCACCCTGCCACATGAACTGCCACATGCACAAGCCACAATGCCACACCTGACACATGAAACCTGCCAATGCCAATGCGCAACACCTGCCACATGCACAAGCCACCAACGCCACATGCACAAGCCACACGCTAAGCCACACCTGCCACATCGACAAAGCCACAATAGCCAAACCCTGCACATGAACATGCCACATGCCAAGCACAACTTGCCCACATGGCACAAGCCACACCTGCCACATGCACAAGCCACACCTGCCAAATGGCACAATTCCACATCCTTAAGCAAATGGCGGGGAGAGCAGAAGTGGCAATCAGAGATACAACCAATCTCAGGGTTCACCCCGTAAAGACGTAGTAAATAAAATTCCCACAGACCAATTGCATACCTCTCCTCAGGGACACCCACCATACGGACACCTATTAGCAAGCACCAGTAAGCAGGAAGGGTGCTATACTCTTCTGTTCACCTTATCTAAGCCAAGCATGCCCGGATAACCACATTAAACTGGGATTCATGTACGTAAGACCAATCCACTTGCCGGCCCGCACCTCCATATAAGACAGGAATCAAGTGACCCGGGCAATCATATCCTTGAATGCTCATCAACTGCCACCAGAAAACTGCCAGCCCCATCTGTAATGGAAGCAAATAAAAAAAGACTGACCGCAGCTCATCAACTCAGCCACAAAACTGACTACCCGATGGTCCTCCCCCGAATCCAATCACCAACTCCCCATTCAAAACGCTTCCAAAAAATGCCCTAGAAAACAAACTGGAAAGAGGCTCCCTAATACTAAAAACACAAACCTCACAAACCAAATCCCGCAACATGTTAAATGACCCCGGCTTCTGCCATCCGAACCGCCCACCTCCACACCCCCCAATCGGCTAAAGAAAGAAAAGCGAGAGTCGCCAAATGCCTATGAGCCAACTGCACCTGAGAAACCCTAATCAAACGACAAAAGCCATCTACTGAAAACGGGACCCCATGCCACACCACGGGACCCTTGAAAACCCAATCATCTTGAAACAAGAAACGCTCTCTCCATACCTTTTTGTAAGCCAACCACCTGGAACGGTGCCAAACAGCTTACGAATCCGCCACAAAATCTCACCAGCAACCATGTCCCAACATATACTCCCAGGCAGTACCTCCCCAGGTATCAACTTGTGAAACTTGTCCAGTGTAAGCAGACAAAAAAGCATACGGCATGTTACTCTCAACACAGGGAAATGCCACCCGCCCCCTAAAAACCACATTCCAACTCAAACAACGCAACGCCAGATGCTGCACAACACAATAACATGAAGAGATGAAGCCACCATGTTTGTCGCAAAGACAACACAACTCACAGCCCCACGAACATTTCAACAAGCCCAATAGCCGATTAGACCAGCATCCCGACACCTGCCAAACAACAACACTCCACTCCCCTTAAGAAAAAAGCCCAAAACCCACACATTGCAGCAGCATCTCCAAAGGATTTTCACATCTGGAAACGGAGCCTCCACAATGTTTTCCGAACAATACGATCACACACCCGCAGGTAAGTTTAGCACACCCCGCAGTTATGACCAAATGATTATGACGCTTTACTACCACCCTGGTTTCGAGACAAAAGTCTACAAAACCCCCGCCCAATCAGCACAAATGACAAGACAAAAGTTCAATTTCCCAACAAAAGAATGTACAGCCAGCAGTGTCATCTTTGACTTCACTATCGCTTCGTCCTGATACGACCAAAAGCCAAATCCTCCAATTTGACCACTGGCAGCCGACACTCCACTAGTCTGAGCCAATCTCAATCCCCACGAAGCATATAACTAAAGTGACAGGCTGCCACCACGAAGTGCACCAAAACATGTCAAACACCTAACATTGAACAAAACCAAGGACAAGCAAAGCCCTAGCTGGCCCCAAGCAAAGGAAAGTCACCAAGGTAATGGAAATTTGCCTGCAACCCTGACGGGCGCGGTCCCACGTGCGTTTGCAAACGCAGACAGCAGGACCAAAACCGCCGCCCACCGGCGGTCCGCGGGCCAATCGCATCGGCGTTTTCAATAGAAAACATAGAGAAAAACCGAGCGGTTGGAAGCGGACCCACGGTGGGCGCGGTTGGTTGCGTCTGCGTGCAAACGCAACGTGGGACGAGCCCCTGATGCCTCCCGGATGAACCACTCCAAACATAGCTAAAGCCTCAAAGTAAATGCAAAAAAAAAGAGCAGGCCATGGGGAAGCGCGTATAAATGTAATATGCCCCTCAAATCAAAGCCAAGCAGAGTATACACTCCCGAGTGAAACCGGCCCAACAAAAGGCAGATTTAATATAAGGGCCCCCTGACCAGCCTCATGCCACCGACATAACCGCCCTGCCATTAAAGACGTTGTAAGACACCGACGTCAAATGACGTTGGGTCCCAATGTCATCATCACTGATGGCCCCCTGTGGTAAGAAGATGGGTGATAAGACTAAACTTACTCGCTTCTTTTTAGGGGAAGGTGAGGAAGGAAAGGGGCCCCAAAATTCCTCCTAAACGCTTCCTCCTTTGCGATGACTTCTCCCTCACTACTAACAGACTCGTTGCAGCTGACTCAAAATTCCCCCCAACACCCTCCTTAAATGGTAGCTGAAACCTCCGAAACCAGGCCACGGCATCAAATGTATCGGTGTCTGAAACGCCTCCCCATGACTGAACTCTTGCCCCAATGTCACCACTAAACTACGCCCATTGACCACACCACGCGGCACTGTTCATCAACCGCATACCAACCCAATTTTCTGTGATCCTCTCTAAAGAGGCTGAACAGCCATCCGCTGAAGAAGATGAAGAAAACTGTTTGAGCCGCACCGTCCCTCTGCTAGTCATGCGCTCCCAAATAGTTCAGCATTCTGGATGCTTTTCCCCAATCTCTTACCCAGGATTGCAAAGGTGTTAAGCCCATTACGAAATCTCCGCCGCTCTTTCCCTGTTCCCACCGTTCGCGAAAACGAAACCACATTCAGAGTAGAACAGTAAAAAATGTCTATGTTCTCCGTCTCCAAATCTTCTCATTCACTCCTAATTCAGATGACCCCCAAGAACTCCACAAAGCAGATAACACGTTATATACGCCGGGGCAGAGAACGGCAGACGACTTCGTAGCACCAAACCTTCTATCAGTCTGTACACCTGCCTACAAGGAAGCCCCCGCTGCTCCAAACTAAGCCCCACACAGATTCCACATCTCACTGTCCAACCCAACTTCCACATCTGAAGCCCCAACCAAGGCCCCAACGCAACCCCAAAGAACCCTCAACAGCCCAATTAATCTCTGACACATCCTGAAGAAAGAATCTCAGTAAGGGGCACAGCCGCAAGACCCTCATCGTAGAGTTGCCCCGACTCCTGCCCAAACCTTAATGGTGATGTTGCAACGCAATGCGGTGACGCGAAACTTTGTTGTAAAATCGCGAGTCAAATACATGTAACGGACTTGCCACATTGTAAAATGTTCAGGTTCTGGACAATGCTAGGACCCAATGCGCTCTCTAAAACGATACATTGTAGCAAAATCGTACATCTCAGGTCCTGCTCTCAGCTAAGTGGAACCAATTTGTATCCAGTGTTAGATAAAAGCTTTGGTATTCTATGTATCAGTATGGTGCTAGGTGTTAGCTCCACAGAGCCATTGTACAGATGGATACAGTTGTATAAGTGGAGGCCCATGTGTTTCTGGTTGGTCTTGTAGGGATGGATAGGGTTTCGAAGTCTCTTGATGCGGAGATCTGTTATGTAAGTTTGATGAGGTTTTGGTGCCACGTGCCTTTTTCCTCTCCTCCTTGTGGTCGCAGGGTGTCATCGATTGATTGGTGGCTGTGAAGTGGTTCCTCCTGCGCAGGCAGTGCGGGGGACGGTTGGTTATCGCCTGGCCTCTGCCTTCCGGGACGGCCCCCCAAACCACTGAGGCTCATCTCCTCTCACTACATTTTTTCTATGTATTTCTCATAGGAAAAGTACCTGTGGAATATCAGCCCTGGGCTACAATTCTAGTACAGCGATGTAGCGAAGTGCACCCAGCTTCACGGACCCTGAGCTGTGTCTTACTATGTACAACCTGGTTCTATAAAGATAATTGGGAAAGAAAACTGACAAAAATGGTCAAAAACGGATATGGCTCTTTTTAAACGCACGAAAACGCACAGTCATCACACTAAGGGTATGCCACGGTCCAAGGTGCTGTTTTAATCGGTTGGTTTGCAGGTTGCCCCGATCCTTCTTTCGGGACCCAGCACGTCGGTTACAGGCCTGCCAGGACATTGGCGGTTGCTTGGGGTCCGGGAGGCGGGCAGTGGGCAGGGAGGGCTGGGGTAACGGAAGGGGGGTACTTGCTGTCCTTGGATCAGGCAAAGCGGTGATCGGGTTAACACGAGTACTCTGGTCGTACTTCCTGGAGGGTAGGGCCTGCGGGGGAAGAGTGTGCAATTGGCTTAAGTTTTGTACGCAGGGGCAGAGAGTTTCCCGCTTGTGAACGGTTGGGATTGGACGATATTTTGATTGTGTGGGGTTCTTCTTGGTGTTCGCCAGGGTTGTCCTCGAGCCCAATTATAAGTGTTCGGCGATGACCCATTCCTTAGGAGGGGTTGATCGTGGGCGTTGGTGGGGAAGTAGGGAGGACAAGACGGCACCGGAAGCCACTCTAAGGGTGGGTAGCGTATGCTGATGATATCACCGTTTCGTTTCCTCGGGAGGGGAATGGCGCAATGGGTGATGCAAGGTTGACCGACTACTCAGAGGCTTTCTGGAGTCCAAGATCAACCGGATAAGTGTGAAGTCTATGGCGAGGAGCGGGAGGTCCAGGCTTTGATCTCCCGGACACTTCTCCAGGGCCAAGAACTCCGCAAAGTTCTCGGCATCGAATCTGCCAGGGGGGAATTAACCCATGCAAAAAAATGGGACGGCAGGCGTAAGATCGGGATTCTCTTAAGGGAAGGGTGTATGGGGACCCTCAGAGAAAGGGTAAATCTGATCAAAACCTACCTGCTCCCATTGCTGGATTGATCTTGGGGAGGTTGAGTGTGTGATGGTGCCAGAACCCTCTGGACTCGGGTGTACAGTCTGTTCTTCCAGTTGTATGGGGGAATAGCTGAACCTAATCAAGAAGGGAGGTACTTACCCGAGCTTCCCCCCATCCTCTACGAAGAGGAACAAGGAGGGTTGTGTATGGTCAACCTGTGGTGTTCATAGTGAATTACCTTTCTAAGATCAATGTAGCAAACCTCTGGAAAGAGAGGGCGTCTCCATGGGGTTATACTCTGTAGGGGATGGGCTTCCTCCGTGGGGTTATACTCCTGTAGGGATGGGCTCCTCCGTGGTATACTCATGCAGGGGATGGTTCCTCCGTGGGTTACTTGTAGGGGAGGGATCATCCGTGGGTATACTCCTGTAGGGGATGGGTCCTACGTGGGGATACTCCTGTAGGGGATGGGCTCATAAGTGGAGTATACTCCTGCAGGGGATGGGCTCCTCCGGGGTATACTCCGTAGGGGAATGGGCTCCTCCGTGGGTATACTCAGCAGGGGATGGGATCCTCCGTGGGTATACTCCTGAAGGGGATGAGGGCTCATCGTGGGTATAATCCTGCAGGGGAGGCGTCCTAGTGGGATACTCCTGCAGGGGATGGTCCTCCGTGGGATACCCTGCAGGGGATGGGCTCACTCCTGGGTTACTCCTGCAGGGCGATGGGCTCTCGTGGGTATACTCCTGAAGGGGATGGGCTCCTCCGTGGGTATACTCCTGCAGGGGCTGGGCTCCTCCGGGGTATACTCCTGCAGGGGATGGGCTCCTCCGTGGGTAGATATGAAGGAGGATGGGGCTCCTCCGTGGGTATTTTTTTTTGACTCTGCCAGGGGATGGGCGCCTCCGTGGGGTATACTCCTGGCAGGGGGCGGATGGGCTCCTCCGTGGGCTCTACTATGCAGGGATGGGCTCCTCCGTGGGTATACTCCTGCAGGGGATGGGGCTCTCCGGGTTATCTCCTGCAGGGGGATGGTTTTCGGCCTGTCTTCAGGGAATGGAGAAAGGAGGGAGAGTGAAGGATCTCCGTACACCGCATGGGCAACTTCGGGCTTACGCTTACCCGGTTCTGAAGGTGGATTCGCGTTTGTGTTGTGAGTGTATAGTGGGGGGAAATATTGGGCTTTATAGTTATTGTTTGTGTAGTTGTTATTGTATTAAGTTATGATTTTTATTTATTATAAGGATAAAGTTAACTATTGGGAATGTATATGGAGCGGGTTAAAAAAAAAGCTTTTGGTCTGGTTTGAGTGTGTCTGGGACAGGAGGCAGAAGCTTGGGTTCTTTAGATGAGTTGTTGTTTTGTTAAGTGTATTATTGCCGGGACTTTATGTCATGTTACGTCTTTGTAATTGTGTGTTGTAACCGATGTCCTAGTACGACACCTCAGCTCTGTGTAGTGGTCAGCGTTATTCAGGGAGTTCGGAAACAAGTCTGGAATGAGGGGAAAAGGAGGAGAAACCGGAAATGGAGTAAAGGTAACTTTGATTCTTCTTTAGATGTGGAAAACCCCCTAGTGTCATGGGGTCGGGGTCCGTCCGAGGCTGTGGTTTCTTGGCAGCAGATCTGGTGGTCCGCGGGAGGTGCGGGGGATTCATGCTTGTAAATTCACGGCTACAACAAGATACACAACATTTTGGAAAGTGAAAGTATCTTTTATTACTGGTTTGTCTGTAATAATCTCTCGGTCCTATCCCCCATGACAAGAGACAGAGCCGGAGCTCATAGTCCCCGCCAGGGGCTCAAGGTAGGAGGAAGAGGAGGGTTCCGTTCATGTAACTGCAGAGACTGCTCTATGTCCCTACGCTAGGTAAATCAGAGCTGCCTAATGCTAATACTCTAGTACATCCAGAGCTGCCTCTAGCTGATACTTAGG
Organism: Engystomops pustulosus; assembly: GCA_019512145.1. NCBI lineage: Eukaryota > Metazoa > Chordata > Amphibia > Anura > Leptodactylidae > Engystomops > Engystomops pustulosus. The sequence continues at coordinate 84,664 of WNYA01001128.1, forward strand.
TACATATAGAGCTGCCTCTATGCTCATAATTCTAGTTATACTACAGAGCTGCCTCCTTGCTCCCTTACTCTAGTTTACATACAGAGGGCTCTCTGCTAACATCTCTAGTACATACAGAGCTGCTTTATGCTAAATAATCTAGTACTTACAAGCTGCCTCCTATGCTCCCTACTCTAGTTACCACCTCACAGAGCTGCCCTTATGCTTCATACTATAGTACATAAAGAGATGTGCTTCTATGCTACCATACTCAGTTATCGTTACATTACAGAGCTGCCTCTCTGCTCCCTCTTAGTTACATACAGAGCGGCGGCCTCTATGCTACATACTCTAGTTACATTCCCAGAGTGCCTCTATGCTCCTACTCTGTTAATCCAGGCTGCCTCTATTGCCTGCATACTCTAGTTAATACAGAGCTGCCTCTTATGCTGCATACTCTAGTTACATACAGAGCTGCATCTATGCTTTGGGCCTCTAGTATGTGGCATAAGGCCAGCTCTGATGTAATAGTGATGACGCATAGAGGCAAAATGGATTATAGAGTATGAAGCAAGAGGCAGCTTGTAGTAACTAGTGTATGGGACATAGAGGCAGCTTTGTATGTAAACTAGTGTAGGAAGAATAGAGGCAGAGCTGGAGTAATAGATATGATGAAGCATAGAGACAGCTCTGTATTTAATAGAGTAGAATGAATAGAGGCAGCTTGGGGGATGTAAACTTGAGTATGAAGCATAGAGACTAGCTCTGTAGTAACAAAGTTTACATCCAAAGATGCCGCTTATGCTCATACTATAGTTACATTACAGAGGCTTTGTCTCTATTGCTTCAACTTCGTTACATACAAAGCTCCGCAGCTTCCTACTCGAGTTACATCCAAGCTGCCTCTGTTGCTCACCAACTAGTTCATTACAGAAGCTGCCTCTATGCTTCATACTCTAGTTACATTCCAGAGTTGCCTCTAGGGCTTCAACACTAGAGTACATACAGAGCCTGCCTCTATGCTTCATACCTCTAGTTACATACAGAGAGGCATCTAAGCTTCAGATTACTTAGTTCATAGAGAGCTGGCCCTATGCTCATGTCTAGTTAATACGAGCTTGCCTCTATGCTCCCAAATCCAGTTTACATAACAGAGCTGCCTCTATGCTTAATACTCTAGTTACATTACAGAGCTGGCCTCTATGCTTCATACTCTAGTTAACATGCAGAGCTGCCTCTGTGCTTCACACACTAGTTACTATACAGAGCGCCTCTTGCTTCATACTCTAGTTACATAGAGAGCTTTCCCCTCTGTGACTCCTTTACTCTTAGTTACATAACAAAGCTTCTTGTGCTTCCACACTAGTTAAATCGGAGCTGCCTCTAGCTTCATACTCTAGTTACATCCAGAGCTGCCTATATGCTTCATACTCTAGTTACATAAAGAGCTGCCTCTATGCCACATACTCAAGTGAAATAGAGAGCTGACTCGGTGCTTTACTCTAGTTACATCCAGAGTGCCTATATGCTTTATTCTAGGTTAAACAGAGAGCTGCTCAGGCTTCATACTCTAGTTAAATCCAGAGCTGCATCTATGGCTCCCAACTCGAGTTACATCAGAGTGCCTCTATGTTAATACCTAGTACAAACAGAGCTGTATATATGCTTCATACTTAGAGTTACATACAGAGCTGCCTCTATGCTTCATCTCTAGTTACATACAGAGCTGCCTCTATGCTTCATACTCTAGTTACATCCAAGAGCTTTTGCCTCATGCTTCATCCTCTAGTTACATCCAGAGCTGCCTCATGCTCATACTATAGTTACATGCAGAGCTGCCTCTATGCCTTCATACTTTGAGGTACATGCCCAGAGCTGCTCTATGCTTCATACTCTAGTTACATGCAGAGCTGCCTCTGTGCTTCACACCACGAGTTACATACGAGCTTTGTTTGTTGCCTCTATGCTTCATATTCTAGTTACATCCACGAGCTGCCTCTTGTTCATACTCTAGTTACATAGAGAGCGGCTTCTGTGCTTCATACTCTAGTTAGTTACATACAAAGATGCTCTGTGCTTCACCCCACCAGTTACATCCAGAGCTGCATCTATGCTTCATACCTCTAGTGTACAGCCAGAGCTGCCTATAGTTCACTACTCTAGTAAATACAGAGCTGCCTCTATGCACCCCCCCAGATCAAGTTACATAGAGAGCTGCCCTCTGTGCTCATACTCTCGTTAACATCCAGAGCTGCCTATGCGTCGATTCTAGTTAAATAGAGCTAGAGAGCTGCCTCATGCTTCATACTCTAGTTACATCCAGAGCTGCATCTATGATCCAAATCTATTTACATACAGAGCTTGCCTCTATGCTTCATACTCGAGTTACATACAGAGCTGTTATCTATGCTTCATACTCTAGTTAATACAGAGCGCCTCTATGATTCATACTTCTAGTTACATACAGAGATGCATCTATGCTTCATACTCTAGTGCCATCCGGAGAGCCTCATGCTTCATACTATTTACAATCAGAGCTGCTTAGGCTTCCATACTCTAGTTACATGCAGAGCTGCCCTCTATGCTTCATACTCTAGTTACATACAGAGGGCTGCCCATGCTTCATACTCTAGTTACATGCAGAGCTGCCATGTGTTCACACACTAGTACATACAGACGCTGCCTCTATGACTTGTCATATTATAGTTACAATACAGAGTGGCCTCTATGCCTTCTAACGCTAGTTTACATAGGAAGCTGATTCTGTGCGTCATACTATAGTTACCTACAAAGCTGGCCTCTGGGATTCACAAACTAGTTACATCCAGAGATGCCTCTCATGCTTCAGACTCTAGACACCAGAGTGCCTATATGCTTTCATACTCTAGCTAGTACATACAAGCTGCTCTATTGCCACATACTCAATGGTTTACATAGAAGATGCTTGTGCTTCATACTCTAGTGTTCTTCCAGAGCTGCCTATATGGCTTCATATTATAGTTAAATTAGAACTGCCTCTATGCTTATTATATAGTTACATCCAGAGTGCCTCTATGCTCCAAACTAGTTACATACAGAGCTTGCATATTCTATGCGTCATACTCTATTACATACAGGAGCAGCCTCTATGACTTCATACTCTAGTTACATACACAGCTTGCCTCCCATGCTCCATACTCCAGTTACATCCAGCATGCATCTTGATCCTCTCTAGTACTATCTAAGGCGTTCATCATAATTAATCTCGGAGAGATCAGTGTTATGTGGGAGCTCAGGAGAAGGAATGATCTAAGTTGAAAGAAAACAAACACTGCTCTACTTTGCATGGTCTTCCTGCAGATTTCTTTCATGAGGCTTTGGCTTGGTGACTGGAGTAGAACTGATATATTTATATTAATGACAAGTTTCTCCCCATGTCAGGACGGATGTTTCTGTAGATAGAAGTAGTGATTTATGTGATAACTGGGGCAGAAGCAGAAGAGACCCCATAAACCTGTGTTATTTGTTATACTATCATTAATTCCTGAGTATTGTTGGGCTTGTGCTATATGGTTATATAGCTCAGTGTATATAGATCATGCATGGCAGCATTATGACGACATTGTGTGTGAGGACGGTAGTATATGGCAGTATTATACATGCACATATAGCATCTCACTAAGGGCACTGTATAGCGGAATAACATGTCATGTAGTGAGCTCCCCCTAGTGGTGGTGTATAATGTGTATGTAGTGAGCTCCTTGCTCCTGGATCTGTAGATATTTGGGATTATTTGGTGTCGCTCCTGCACCTGTCGCCTCCACTTACCTCCCGCTCTCATCCTCCTCTCCCTCAGACGCGTCTCCTCATTGTCATCTGCTCTCTGTATGGAAATGTCAGGGCTGCGCCTCCGTGCCTCGCGCCTCGTCCATCACTCACTTATTACAATCAGTCGCTGTCGCCGTGACGGGAATGAGAAGACGAGATGAGAAATTTTTTGCCTTTCAGCTGTGAATAAAAATAACCGAGGAAACATCTGCTGCCCAGAG
>WNYA01001129.1:0-63958 GCA_019512145.1 Engystomops pustulosus
TTACTCTGTTACTTTATTACTCTGGTACTTTATTACTCTATTACTCTGTTACTTTATTACTCTGGTACTTTATTACTCTATTACTCTATTACTCTGTTACTCCATTACTCTATTACTTTATTACTCTGTTACTCTATTACTTTATTACTCTATTACTTTATTACTCTATTACTTTATTACTCTGTTACTCTATTACTTTATTACTCTATTACTCTGTTACTCTATTACTCTGTTACTCTATTACTCTGTTACTCTATTACTATATTACTCTATTACTATTTGGAATACGAGGCAGAGACGTTTTCTGTCTGTAAATTAGGATTCCCGTAGTTCATGTGTCACATTGGGGCAGATTTACTTACCCGGTCCATTCGCGATACAGCGGCGCATTCTCTGCGGTGGATTTGGGTCTTCCGGCGATTCACTAAGGCAGTTCCTCCAATGTCCACCAGGTGGCGCTGCTGCGCTGAAGTCCGCCGAGGCCCGCTGGAGTGCACCATCCTATACCACGCCGATGCGCCACAATCCGATCGCGTACGCCAAAAACCCGGGGCAATACAGGGAAAATCGGTGCAAATCGGAAATATTCGGATAACACGTTGGGAAAACGCGAATCGGGCCCTTAGTAAATGACCCCCATTGTGTCCAGCGTGTTCCATATGGAGAGCACTGGATGACGAGGAAGTGCCGCTCCCCGGGGATAAGTCAGAAGAGCTTCAGGGAAGTAAAGAAGGTGAAAACTAGGTCTGAAAGTGCAGAGAAAAGCCAAAAAATGTACAATTAAAACTAAATTTTCGTTTCCCGCTGGAAGATTTATTTTAGCCATTTGTGGCTCGTGTGCACTGGAGGATCCCCCTCAGGGTTTACACTAACCCCATATCTGAGGGGCTAAGCCGTTCATGAAATGTCCTTTCTAGAGTTCCCTCTGTAGAGTAAATATAGGAATATTTAGGAGTGTTAGGCGCCGCCTCCCCTCTGGATTTCCTCTCACCCAGACCAGGATGCTTGGACAATAAACCAATCTTTCCCTAAAACCAGAGATCCTATGGTAAAATGAGTGGCATGAGGATGAGACTCTCTCTGCGTCCATTCCAGGTCAGTAGAGGTCGTGGCCTCTATGTCTCAGGTCACAGCTAGGACACGCCTCCTGCTATACACGTATACACACAGCTCAGATATCATCCCTAATAATTCCATCCACCACCTCTCTGCTGTTACTGTGTCACAGGCAAACAATGGCCCCCCAGGAATATGCACCAAATAAATAACCCCCAAAATATTAGTCTGATATCCTCATGATTAGTATGTGTCATAGTTTATATGGTTGAAAAAAGACACTTGTCCATCTAGATCAACCAAGGAAGGGAAGGGATTGCATGAGGAAGGGATTTAGGGGAAACAATTCTAAAACTATGAGCTGTAATGTGACAATGGCCTGTAAAGAGTCAGATTTTACCTAAGATGAGTCAAGTTTAGAGGCTGCAGGGGGAGAGTCACTTCAGATGCCCCTATCGTCAGAGGACCTAGAAACATGGAGTCATATTCAAGATAAGAATCTCAGCTTTTAGACTGCATCGGGCTTGTAATTCTGGGAGCTACAGAACTGGAGATACAGGTAGCGAATGACATAGCTGAAAATGTTGCTGCGATCTAAAAGATGAGATTCATATCTTTAATATGACACCAGTGGCTGTAGCACTCTCCGTGCAGCTTCTGCTAATTGCCACATGACTTATTTATAGGTAAAAGGCTGAGATTTCGCATAAAGGAGCAAATTCTAGAGAGGACATTTCATACCTGACCTGAGGGGGCCGGTAGTTTATTGGGGTAACATTAGGTGACAGGGTCCCTTTAAGTGGACATTGAGCTCCTAAGAAAATTGATAAAGGATTGAAAGGTCAATATATACATAAACATATATAACATTCGGGAACAATTTATGACCCTTGGTATCAGAGGCATGGCGGAGGCGATCTACCAGTGTCTGGGTTTGGGGTAGTGAACCCCCCTGGACCACTGCAGGAGGTGGTACTAGCCGACACCCGGGACCGGAGTCTAAGTGGCACCTGGTCTTTGCCAGTGCCCCCCGCAAAGCAGGATGGGCTTGCTGCAGCGGGGTACCATCAGGTTGTTCCACAGGTGTGACTAGGCCCGCGGTGGTGGCCGAGGTCGCGGTACAGAATCAGAGTTCAGGCTCGAGGTCAGGAACAGGCTGGATGTCAGGGCTGGCGGATGAGATGCAAGGTCACAGGTCGGGTCCGAGGTCACAACAGGAATACAAGGCAGAACGGGAACAGAAACAAACTCTAGGAAGCTTTCTCTAAGGCTAAGCTCAAAGATCTTTATGGGAAACCCGGAAGTGCCAGCACCAATCAGAGGGCTGGAGGGTGAGATGCAAGGTCACAGGTCAGGTCCGAGGTCACAACAGGAATACAAGGCAGAACGGGAACAGGAACAAACTCTAGGAAGCTTTCTCTAAGGCTAAGAGCTCAAAGATCTTTATGGGAAACCCGGAAGTGCCAGCACCAATCAGCAGTGCACTGGCCCTTTAACACTCGAGTGCCGGCGCATGGCCTAGCCTGGACGGGAGCAGGAGCGTGGAGAGGTGAGTGCGGACCAGGGGAGGGGGCAGCGCCGCGACGGAGAGGAGCTGCTGCATCTGATACCAAGGGCCTGAGGTCACATTGTACCTAAGAAACAAAATGTAAAAAAAATGCCAGTGGTAATTGTAGTTATCACAGGAGCAGCGGACGTGCCGGGAGGAGACAGTCCCCGGATGATGAAATTACTGGAAAGAAAAAGATCCATCTCATATTTATCCTCTATCTGTGTTTCCATCTTCTATCTCTCTATGGGGGACATTAATCATAGGGGGGGGGTCTCAGCTTCGCCTATTTTTGCGCCCGGTTTGCTCTTCTTTTTGGCTCCTGATCTATGATGGATCTGGTTCTGCCTTAGTAAATGCACTTTGGAACAGGACAGGAGGCATTATACAGTGGTGTCCACAGGACAGGAGGCATTATACAGTGGTGTCTACAGGACAAGAGGCATTATACAGTGGTGCCCACAGGACAGGAGGCATTATACAGTGGTGTCCACAGGACAGGAGGCATTATACAGCAGTGTCCACAGGACAGGAGGCATTATACAGAGCGGTATGTCACAGGATGGGAAACAGTATCCTAATGGGGACACCTGTAACTCACACCTAATCTTGGAGGAACATTCAGAGCTTTATACTGAAAAAAACACATATTCAAGATTTCTTTAAAGTAAATGGATGTTATGTGACCTTACACCACTTTGGATAAATAATCACCTATCAGCTTATTGACCCCCTTCCCCTGAACACAAACACACACATTAAGTACATAAGTCGCTGCCAGTAGCTTTGTACTGAGTGTGGATTTATTTTCTAGCATGGAAACTGGAAAATCTTCTTTTATTTCATATGTAAATGAGGGATTGGTTGCACTTTGGCCTGGAGGTGCTGGGTGGGTACTAGGGTGGGTTGGGAGGTTTTATAAGTTTAGTTTTTTCAGTGAACTCCGTGCAATACCAGAGGCAACCAGCTAAAGGTGTGGCGCTGTTTCTTGGATAAAGCAAACATGTTTTTCTATCCTTGGATAGAACTTACAATAGATAAAGCGAGTATGGAGTTGGCTCAGGGGCTAAACCTTGTGCATAGATGGTGGGTGTCTGCGGTATTATATAGGAGACACCCGCCGCTAACAGCCGTGATGGCATTGTTAACCCTAAAACTAAGCAACTAGGGAGCAGGCTGTTATACAGATACAGATCTATCACAATTTTGCGTCTAAAAAGACAGAAAAGTGCGCAAAAATTCACCTACTCTGAGCAGCTGCACTTGAAAAAGGTTTTCACTTCCCAAATGAAGAATTCCCTCTATGCAACATGGAAAATCCTTCAGCTCAGTTTGAAAATCATAAAATTCTCCAGTAACGACTTCATCATTGTCTATGGGATCATCTCTGGGAGTGATTATTGTCTTATTGTACAGACCTGAGAATATTATCAGACCCCATTTCCTACATTATAATAAAAAAGGCAAAGACTCATTTCAGCAAGAATTATTTTAAGAATTTTTTTTATATCTGTAACTTTTAGTCCCTGCAGTTACATCACAATGTAGTCCGGACATTGTACAAGCTGAGACTTTGGGGGACATTAATCATAGGGGGTCTCAGGTTCGCCTATTTTTGCACCTGTTGGTTTTTTGGCTCCTGATCTATGATGGATCTAGTTCTGCCTTAGTAAAAGCGTTTTGGAATTGTCTCATGTCCCATTCATTTGCGCCTAAATTTGTGCAAAATAATCTCTAATTACTAGATCTCATTTGTGACTAATAGTGAAAGGAGACGGAGAAAATGTGACAGAACGTTCAGGGCGTCATCTCTGCACAAAAACTATCTTTGTGATGTAACTGCAGGGACTAAAAGTTACAGAGATGGAAAAAAAAATTCTTGCTGAAATGAGTCTTTTCCTTTTTTATTATAATTTACATGAAATGGCGTCTGATAATATTCTCAGATCTGTACAATAAAGGCAAAAAGTAATTTGAGCAAAGAATTTTTTTTTTTCCATCTCTGTAACTTTTAGGGGGACATTAATCATAGGGGGGGTTCAGCTTCGCCTATTTTTGGAAGACTGGTTTGCTAAATATTGGGGAGACGGATCTATGATGGTCTTGTTCTGGATTGTAAAGAACTTTGGATTTGTATATGTCCCATAATTGCGCAAAATTGGTCTCAGATTGTGATCTCATGTTGTGGAATAATAATGAACGGGAATGGAGAGAATGTGACAGAAACGTTCAGGGCTTCATCTCTGCACAAAACTATCATGTGATGTAACTGCAGGAGACGTAAAAGTTACAGAGGATGGAAAACAAAAAAAAAAAAACTTCTTGCTGAAATGAGTCTAATGAGTCTTTGCCTTTGTTTATTAAATTTACAGTACAATGGCGTATGATACTTCCCGATCTGTACATAAGACAATAATCACTCCCAGAGATTGATCCCAGAGACAATGATGAAGTCCTTACGGAAGAAATGTTACATGTTATAACTGCTCCGAAGTAGTTTCCAATTGTTGCATGGAGGGAATTCGTCATTTGGGAACTAAAGGTATGTTTTAGTAATTGAATAAGGGAAGTTTTTGGGAACAGTGGAGTGCTCAGAGTGAGCATGTATGCGCCTATTATGCGCCGTTTTAGGGCCAATAGTGATAGATCCGATGCAACATCTGTATGGAGGCTCGCACTATGTCAGAGAAGGCGCAGGGACTCAGAACCCCATAAGTGCAGGACCGGGCCGTGCGCCAGAAAATGCCCGCCAAATTAACGAGATGCGCCAGATTTTTGCGGCTAAAAGACGATCAAAACAGTCTAACAGACTATGATTAATGTCCCCCTTAGTCCCTGAAGTTACATCACATGTAGGTTTTGTGAAGAGATGACGCCCGGCTGAACGTTCTGTCACAATTCTATCAGTTCCTTCATTATTAGTCACACATGAGATCTAACCCATTTGAGGACAAATGTGGCGCTAATGAATGGGACATGAGACGACTCCAAAGTGCAATTACTAAGGCAGAACAGATCATCATAGAGTCAGGATCCAAAAAGAAGAGGCAAACCAGGCGCAAAAAAATAGCGAAGCTGAGCAACACCCCCCCCTATGAAGTATGTCCCCCATGGTTTGTGTATCTAGGTGTGCTGTATAATGATGTAATTTTTTACGGGGTGAGTGGGACACCATAGCAGTGGGCTATGGGGCTTGGCTCTAATAGTTAAGACAATGGGCAACGAGAGAGCATAGTAACATAGGTGCAGGTAAGCACTACCCAAGTGTACCCACGGCACAGCAGAGGAGCGGTGTACACGAACGGGTTTTGCATTGGTGGGGTAATAGATGCACTGGAGCCCTGAGCCAGGGTTCTTTAAAACCAAACTCCTCTTAAGGGGCCGTCCCAGGTTTTGGTCCTTCAACTAGGGCATGTTCATATGCTAGAGGGTGGTTCATGACCCAAAACTGGTGCCGTGGTCCCACATTGAAAACTTTATTCATTGGGGTCATGTTCTTCGCGACCTACGAACATGCGGGAAGCGCAGAGGAAGAGACGTGACTCGCTGCCAGAATATCCTTTAATTATGCCACTTGCGCACCGGCGCTGGGACTGGGGTCAACAGCGGCCCCATAAGGAAGATCCACATTCGGGGTGGGGGGTCCCTTCGGCTAACGGTTTCGGGTTTAGGGGCCACCACCCAGGAGCCCCCATATAAGGTCCTCAAAGATGCTTCTGGATTAGGGACCGCCTGGTGACCCTGCAGTGACCGAGGACCACCAGTCCGTCCTGTACACTGCCGATTACATATTTGCCTTTGTTATTATAATTTACAGTAAATGGCGTCTGATAATATTCTCCGATCTGTACAATAAGACAATAATCACTCCCAGAGATGATCCCAGAGACAATGATGAAGTCGTTACTGGAGAAATGTTACATTTTATAACTGCTCCGAAGTATTTTCCATGTTGCATAGAGGTGATTCTTCAATTGGGAACCAAAAATTTATGTTTTTAGTAATGAAAAGTGATTTTTTTTGGAAGTGTCGTTGCTCAGAGTAGGTGCATTTTTGCGCCTTTTTTGCGCCATTTTAGGCGCAAATTAGTGATAGATCCGGTGCAAACATCTGTATAGGACGCACTCACTATGTCAGATAAGGCACAGGGACTCAGAACCACTAAGTGCCGGACTTTGCCGTGCGCCAGAAAATGTGTAAAATTTTTGCGCAATAAAACACTCAAACCAGTCTAACAGACTATGATTAATGTCCCCCCATATAACATACACACAGCACCATATAGACCCATGCATCATATACACATCACATATACATACACATTAAGAGCATATCACAAATATACACATACAACATATTTACATCCAATAACCCAGATGCCGGGGCCCCCTGACACTCTGGACCCCATAGCAGCTGCTACACCTGTAGTTACGCCCCTAATCCTGCCTCAGGTACAGGTGCAGGCTATAGCGGAGTTAAACACCAGGTCCAGCCCACGCTGCAGGATATCTATCAGTAAGTAGATCTGACGGGTGCCGGGGAGCGGGGTTGCACTTAGTTCCATTGCTGCGGCTCTGGGCTCCATTGCCTCTGATGTTGTTAGCCTGGAAGTGCTGATGCCCATTGTGTACAAGACGGATCAGCCAATCCCTGGCCTCAAAGGTCACATGACACATCTCCAAGGGCGGGAGGGTGTCACCTGCACAAGGGTCTGACAGGACCAGATCCTCAGGGGCCGGAGCACCGGGGGCTGGAATCAAGACAGATTTTCCTGCAGGATAATAAATTCTGACATTTAATCTCTCAGTTCTGATTATGTAAAAAGGAGAAAGTTAAAGGGAAATCCGGAGAATTTTGATTTGATAACCCCCCACCCCCAAATCTCACATCCCAAAATTATAAATTCTTTTATTCTAATCTCAAAATCAAGTCCTTTCCATCTCATAAATCTTAATTTATCTCAGAGATAATTTACAGGATTCTTCTGTAATGATGAAGTCGTTACTGGAGAAATGTTACATTATAAAACTGCTCCGAAGGATTTTCCATGTTGCATAGAGGGAATTTTTCATTTTGGAACCTAAAATTTATGTTTTTAGTAATGAAAAGTGATTTTTTTTTGGAAGTGCCGTTGCTCAGAGTAGATGCATTTTTGCGCCTATTTTGCAACTTTTTAGGCGCAAATTAGTGATAGATTTGGGGCAAACATCTGTATAGGACGCACTCACTATGTCAGATAAGGGACAGGGACTCAGAACCACTAAGTGCCGGACTTTGCCGTGCGCCAGAAAATGCGCCAAATTAACGAGATGCGCCAGATTATTGCGCAAAAAAACTCTCAAAACAGTTTAACTGCCTATGATTAATGTCCCCCCTATGTTCTATCTATTCATCTATCCACTGTCTGTACACACAGATAATCCTGCTGCAGCTCTATGACGTGTGGCGGCTGCAGTGATGGGGGGGGGGTCGCTGTCGTCTATTCACAAAGTCAACATTTACGGAGCAGCTGTTGTTGATTTCTAGACCCTTCGGCAATGATTGACATGTTTGAAGATATTTACTGTACACGGCACTTCTGCGACTGGAACCGCACAGTCCAAATGTCAAAATAAGTCAACACAAAGAGTTTTTTTTCCTCTTAAGCCCCGGATTGGTTTTCTGAGAACATTCCGTCATGTAGCAGCGGGTGAGATCCCCCTCGTCCTCAGACAGGTATCCATGGCACGAGGAAAGCTCCGGCTCAGTCATGTGGAGCTCAGAGTCCTAATAACTAGCGCAGATTTCAACTTTTTATTTTTGCTATTTTTTCCCAAAAATGTAAAAATTAGCATAAAAAATTGCCCTAAATACATGTTTCCTGGACCAAAGTCCTGTAAATGTTTGTTGAGTTTTAGGAAGAAGATGGCAGAAGTGAAAGAAGGGACTTTAAGGCTCAGTTCACACTAAAATCCCATTGATATCAATTTTTTTGACTGACAAAATTACGATGGATGCGATAAAAAATACCGGATGTTATAATATTTACATGGAAGTCAATGGGGGTGGGGGATGGGACGGATAATAAGAAAAAGTTTTTTCTATCTGTTATTAGATTTTTTTCAATACATAGAGAGATTGTTAATCTACACATGTGTACAGTCAGTCCCCGGGTTACATACAGGATGGGTTCTTTAGGTTTGTTCCGTCTCGGCATTGATATTCAATTTAATTAATTTTCCATGTATAAACATTTCTTCAATTAGATGTTATTAAAAAAAAATATCTGTGTGTAGATAATTGCTCATAAATGTAGCCATATGGTCCCTTAGAAACAAAACTGTGTCCTTGGATACGACCGGGGGCGCACCTGCCTTGAGGCGAGTTGAGAATCTCGCCTCGGGGGGCGCGCCTCCTGCTGTACGAGGGGGCGGCATCGGGCTCCCGCCCTCCGGCCCGCACCATTCTCCTACTGCACTCCAACCGTCACGAGGCTCCCTGCGGCAGTCGGCACTGAGCTGCCACCCGCCCCTTCTGCCAGCCGGCAAGCACCGAGCTCCTGTTTGCACGTCCTCCGGCCACCACCATACTCCTGCCCGCACTCTGGTCCCTGCCTGCCAAAACCAAGCTGCCCGTCGCCCGGCACCGGATGGGTTCTTTAGGTTTGTTCCGTCTCGGCATTGATATTCAATTTAATTAATCTTCCATGTATAAACATTTCTTCAATTAGATGTTATAAAAAAAAAATATCTGTGTGTAGATAATTGCTCATAAATGTAGCCATATGGTCCCTTAGAAACAAAACGGTGTCCTTGGATACGACCAGGGGCGCACCTGCCTTGAGGAGAGTTGAGAATCTCGCCTTGGGGGGCGCGCCTCCTGCTGTACGAGGGGGCGGCACCGGGCTCCCGCCCTCCGGCCCGCACCATTCTCCCATCCGCCCTCCGGCCCGCACCATTCTCCTGCTGCACTCCAACCGGCACGAGGCTCACTGAGCTGCCGCCCGCCTCTTCTGCCAGCCGGCAAGCACCGGGCTCCTGTTTGCACGTCCTCCGGCCATCACCATACTCCTGCCCGCGCTCTGGTCCCTGCCTGCCAAAACCAAGCTGCCCGTCGCCCGGCACCGAGCTACCATCCGCACGCACCATGCAACCGCTTGTAAACCGCCTCCATTCTCCTGCCTGTGCTACGGCCGAGCTCCTGGCCGGCATGCACCGATCTGCCACCCACCGACCACCTGGCACCGAGCTCCCGTCCACATGCCAGCTGACCGGCACCATGCTGCGACAGCCCACCGAGCGCCCGGCTCCCCCACTCCCCGCATACCTGCCAGGACCATAAAAAAAGGTAATGTAACTTTATCTGTGCATACATATATGTGTTCGTGTATGTATATGTGTGCGTGTATGCATGTGTGTGTATGCATGTGTGTGTATGCATGTGTGTGTATGTATATGTGTATATGTTATTGTGTCATTCCTCCCCGCTGCCATCAGGCTGTTCAACAAACAAGGCCCAAACAGAAGTAACCTGCGCCCCCCACCTAACCAGTCCCTGCAGGTCCCATCCACAGACTAAACATCAAACTGCCCATCATTGCTTGTCTCTTTTTTGTCTTTTTATCCCCCTTTTCTTTTTGTTCATTTATCCCTAATATTATTGTTGTCATAGTTTGTACTTCACTCCCTGTACCCCCTCTGCTGCTGGAACGCTGTGAATTTCCCTACTGTGGGACTAATAAAGGATTATCTTATCTTATGTATGTGCATGTGTGTGTATTAGTGCGTATGCTGTATGAGTGTTTATGTATATTCTGTATATGGTGTGTGTGGGTGTGTGTATGTGTGTATATATATGTGTGTGTATGTGTATATGTAAATGTATGTGTCTGTCTGTATGTGTGTGTATGTGTTTGTATGTGTGTGTATATGAATGTGTGTATATGTATGTGTATGTATATGTGTATGTATGTGTGTGTATATGTGTGTGTGTGTGTATGTATGTATGTGTATATGTATGTGTTTGTATATGTATGTGTATGTATATGTGTATGTATGTGTGTGTATATGTGTATATACGTGCAGTGTGTGTATATGCTGTATATACTGTTTGTATATGTGTGTATATATGCTGTATGTATATGTAGTATTTGTGATATTTATCAGTGCTTTTATTTTATACTACATGGCAATACACTGTATACATTTTATACTACATGGCAGTATGCTGTATGCATTTTATACTACATGGCGGCACTCTGTATGCATTTTATACTACATGGTGGCACGCTGTATCTATTTTATACTACATGGGGGCACACTGTATGCATTTTATACTACATGGTGGCACGCTGTATCTATTTTATACTACATGGCGGCACTCTGTATGCATTTTAGACGACATGGTGGTATGCTGTATGCATTTTATACTACATGGTGGCACGCTGTATCTATTTTATACTACATGGTGGCACTCTGTATGCATTTTATACAACATGGTGGTATGCTTGTATGCATTTTGATACTACATGGTGGCCACGCTGTATGCCTTTAATACGACAGGGTGGGCAAGCTTCATGTATTTTACTAAATGACGGCACGCTGGATGCATTTAATACTACATGGAGCAAGCTGTATGCATTTTTATACTACATTGGGGGGCACGCTGTATGCATTTATACACAGGGGCACGCTGTATGCATTTTATACTACAATGGTGGCACGCGTGATGTATTTTATACTACATGGGGAGATGCTGTTGTATATATACACATGGCCGGACATGCTGTATTATTTTTATACTACATGGGGGAGACGCCTGGATGTATTATATACTACATGGCGAAACACTGTATGTATTTATACTAACATGGGGTGACGCGCGTATGTATTATATACTACATGGAGGCACGCTGTATGCATTTTATACTACATGGTGGCACGCTGTATCTATTTTATACTACATGGGGGCACGCTGTATGCATTTTATACTACATGGTGGTATGCTGTATGCATTTTATACTACATGGAGGCACGCTGTATGCATTTTATACTACATGGGGGGATGCTGTATGTATTACATGGCGGTACTCTGTATGCATTTTATACTACATGGCGACACGCTGTATGCATTTTATACTACACAGCCGCACGCTATATGCACTTTATACTACATGGTGGGATGCTATATACATTTTATACAACATGGCTGTACGCTGTATGTATTTTATACTACATGGTGGCACACTGTATGCATTTTATACTACATGGCGGCACGCTGTATACATTTTATACAACATGGCTGTACGCTGTATGCATTTTATATGACATGGAAACATGCTGCATGCATTTTATACTACATGGCGATGCGCTGTATCTATTTTATACTACATGGTGGCACTTTGAATGCATTTTATACTACATGGCGGTATGCTGTATGCATTTTATACTACTTGGGGGCACGCTGTATGCATTTTATACTACATGCGGGCACGCTGTATGCATTTTATACTACATGGTGGCACGCTGTATGCATTTTATACATTATTTGCATTATTATGCATTATTTCTACATTCCAATGTCCCTGTATCACCGGAAGGAGGTTTTAGTCATCTCCTCAATGAATTGATGGTGAAGGCTCCATCATGTTGAGTGTGCATGTATATAGTGGAGTCATGGGTAGAGATGACAGTTTGAGGACCCAAATTCTAGGCTTTGGTCTGGGGATTCGGGTGCATTCTGTGTGACACGGGGGCGTCTTGCAGAATTGGTGGATGTTCACAGCGGTGGCTCAAAGGTAGAGGCTTGAATTCACCGGATTAGCCGTACGGCTCCGCAATATGTCTGTGTCCTGCGAGATGCACCCGAACCCCAAATCTGAACCTAAAAAGCAATACCTCCCATCTCTAGTCATGGGGAGACTGTTGATGTATAAGTGAGGCCTGCTTAAAGGGATTTTCCGGAAATTCCTATTGATCGCCCTATAATTGGAGTCAATGTCATACGGTATTATATTTCGCCTGAGGGATATGGCAAGAGTATTTTGTTGAGTAGTGTGAACAGAACCATATGTACTTTTTGAGCTGTCTTATAAGATAACTGTCCTACGTATCTCAACCAATCACAGCTCAGCTTTGATTTTTAAAAAAACTGCATTGTGATTGGCTGCTGTTGTAAACAAGGTGAAATTTTCTAAGTTACTAATAGAGATGAGCGGACCCGTCGTTCATGTTCGGGGTCTGAGTTTGGCTGGGTGAACCGGTCATATTGCCGGATCGGTTGCGAAACTGGCCAATTGACGCCCCTAGAAATGAGCCATGGCTACGATTGGCCGGCAATAGGTCCAAGTCACACGGCTGAACCTGAACCCCTAATGTCGGGTCCAGTCATCTCTACTTTTTACTATTGGGATACAACATGGAGGCGCAGATTATAGGAGCGTCGGGGCCTCTGTAGCATCAATTACTCCCATCATCTAACCTCGGCAAATTATTGCATGTAATGTAGATGCTTAACCCGTGGACACCCATTTCCTTGCATTCTGTATTCAAATTACATCCCGAGTAATTGAAACCAAAAAGTGGCAGGAAACCCGTCCTCTAAAAAGTTATGGCAATCAGTTCCCCCAGGTGACACATTATTCCTCCCTCTGTTCTTACAAACTGTTATCATTGCCGTGATTTATGTAATGAGGAAGATCACATATCAAAGATCGGAGAAGTTATGCTGTGATTTTATTTCTGGTGTTTACCAAAATACAAAATATCATGAACCTTTCATCACCACGTAAAAATATTATACTAAACGACTAAATGATTTATGCTGGTCTTAGAATCTTAATTGTATCAAACTTTGTTTTGTTCTGATCAATTGGTTTATGTTAGAATCTTCTTATAAAAAAATGATAATTATAAAACATTTATCATACAAAAATAATCATCGAATCAGATACATAGATTATTGTATGAGATTGATCAATTATGTAAAAAATTAGGCAAATCTGCAGCAAGCATTCAGTAATCAGAATTAATATCCATTCAAATTGTCCATATTAAATAATCACTAATACTAGAATTGTCTGATAAAATTTGGCCACAGTTGTAGCGTCACGTGTATTTTAGTCAATTTTAGAAAAATTATTATACAGGCAGTCCCCGGGTTACATACAAGATAGGGATGTAGGTTTGTCTTAAGTTGAATTTGGATGTAAGTCGGAACTGTATATTTTATCATTTAATCTCAGCCAAAGTTTTTTTGGTCTCTGTGACAATGGATTTTAAAATGTTGGGTTGTCATAAGGAACCAGGTAGGATTAAAATAAATCTTCATTACAGACGCCTGTGATAACTGTTACAGCTGGATTATTGTAGCGAAGGCTAAAGTACAGGTAAATTACCAACATCCAGAGGGTCCGTTTGTAAACTAGGGGTCGTCTGTAAGTCAGGTGTGTTCTTAAGTAGGGGACCGCCTGTAAGTGTTACTTACAAATATGCTATTTAATTCAATATACTGAAATTTGATTCGAAAAATAAGCCGCAAATGGGTGGTAGCTTCACGGTAAATTATATAATAATAAATAAATCTTGATTTCAATATGTTATATGAATGTAATAGATAGAAGATATACGATATAAAATAGTATAATAAAATAATGTCAACTTGAATATTTTACGTTATCTTGAATAATATAATAATGAACAATATTAATACAGATTTATATGCTATAAATAATATAATAATAACAAATGAAAGATCTTAGCGTAGTTTACAATATATAAATAATATTATAAAAACATTATTTTACGTTTTTTAGATAATATAATAGATAATGTTCATTCAAATTTTTCGACGTATAAATAATATAATAAATAATGTAAATTAAAATATTTGATATGATACAAATAATATAATAATTAATGTAACTTTAAATATTCTACATTGTATAAAGGATATAATAATCGTGCTAATCAAAATATTTGATATGCTATATATATACGGTATATATATATAGAATATAATAATAAAGTTCCTTAAAATATGTTACATTGTATAAAAAATATAATGTAATAATACAATATTAATTTTATTTTAATTTATTATTTAGATATTTTTTTAACCTAAATATGTATTTACATTATTCACGCGCCATTCATTCATTTATAATAAATGTGGATGATTTCATCCAAATTTTTTGGTCAAGCTAGCGACAAATATACATGTAATATGTTAATATATGTCAAATTAAAAAATATATATTACATTACATATATATTACAGTTTTCATCATTATTATTATCATGATTGTTTTTCTATTATTGTTTTTTTTAAAAAAAAAATGCTATAAAAATTATTATAATAAGGTAAATACGCCAATATTTTACATTTTTTGATCAATCGGTAACGTGTTCCGGACGTATTAAAGTGAGATATATCCATAAACAGGGTGACTACGTCTCAGGGCAAACAAATAAGAAGAACAAGGAGCCCCCTCCCCGGCTCCAGGCACCGCTCTGCATGACAGCAATTACTCGCACCGTATCTACATTTCATTTTCCATCGCTAATTCATCAATATTCAGCGTAGGGAAGGGTAACGCATATCGCCCCATAAAGAAAACAAAGGCCACCTTTTAAAAATGTATTTAATGATAGGAGCTGAAAGGTGGCAGCTGCACAACTAAGTAGTGGACCCGAAATCGTTAAGTAGGAGAAATAGTGAGGAAATGGCTGATTGCTTAGAATACAGTAGTGAATATGTTCTCTCGACGGCAAATCAAAGCCCCGGCTAAAAAAAGACACAATCAAGACTATAATGGCCTCCACTTCACAATCAGACAAGTGATTCTTACTTTAAAAATCCAACCATTGAAGGCTGATTGCTAACCCTGGCCCCATTTCTAATCTGAAGGGCGAGCAATAATTTGGAGAAGGAATTATAACAACTTCCCAACAATTTAGCAAATGGTTATTATTTTATGGGGCCCGAGAGAAGCCGTCGCTGCTGGTGAGGCATCGCTGCCCTTATTCCTTCACATATGACCATATCATGGCACATGAAAGAGAAATTCAGGGAAGTGAGGACAAAAAAAAAGTGGGGAAAGAATCGGAATCTCAGGGCAGCCATAAATAACCTAAAATTATTACCAAAAAATGTGGAAAAATCTTAATATCATTCGTATTCATTTGTGTTACTTTATTCCTTTTCCCACAAATTTTTGGAATGTTTTGTAATATTAGACAGTTTTAAAAATGTATCTTTTGATGTTTTTTTTTTTTTTAAAAACATTTTTGGAAAAACCCATCATGGAGCTACTGGTGGGGGGTCTCATTAGGACACCTCCTTGCGACAGTTTTGAGACTCCCTTCATGTATCACAGCGGCTCAGGCTGTTTGATACATCTGGTTTATGAGGTGCTAATGGCTACAGGGAAATTGCAACTTTTTATGCCCACACTTTCCCACACCTGGTAGGGACCAGAGGTTTTTTTGCAGTAATTTTTTTTTTTTTTGCAGTTTTATCTTTTAGGCAGTAATCAATAGTAAATCAAGCGCCAACATCATGAGGCAGGCGGAAATACAAAAAATCCTCGGTGCATATGAAAGAGTCACACGAGGCTGAGCAAAAACTTGAATGTACTTGAAGAGGTGCAAAAATACAACCAAAAAAAACCTGCACAACCATAATTATTATCCGGGAGCCCCTGCGTGAGGTACACAGAGCACCCAAGGAAAATTAACATACTTTTTAAAGTAATTTTTTGTAGGATTGTCAAATTTTTTGTACGTTTGTCAAGCCGAACGTAGAGATCTGCCGAGATCTGGAAGAAGACGCAGACCGCTCTAGTTATAGCGTTTAAATTTGGTGGTAGATTTCCTTAAAGAATACATAATGGACAACAAGTTGTCGGCACGCGGACCAATAAATCTCACGGAGAACCAAGATGTTTTGTGTTGATGTTTTTGGTGAAATCAAGTTTGTCATTGAAATTTAGATATGGGGGTCGGATTTATCGGAGCTTGTGCGTCTGAAATCAGGGGTAAAAGCTCTGAAATTGGCGCTTTTTCTGGTGGCAGAAATTGCCCTTATTTTAACCTTTACGCCACTTCCTTTCTAGGTGCGTGTGGAAGGGTGTGAAGGAGGGTTCTGGCGGCCGGTAGATGGGGAGGCACCGGGCATTCTCCCGCCTGTGCACGGCTCATAGCTTGCGCCAGTTCCTAGGGCAGGCTAAGGCACAACTCTTACGCCAGGTCACACCCGGTGTAGAACTGCCCATGGTGCAACGAGCGCATCATTTATCATGAGGCCGGAGACTTCTGATAGATCCGGCGAGGGGGGGGGGGGAGGCGGGGGGGAGGGGAGGCGGGGATTGAGTCGTATGAACAAAGAGCCAGTAAATGGGAAGTTTCCCTCATGGTTCTAACGTCAGACGAAAAAATGAAACTTAGAAAAGTTACCGGTTCTTTAGCTCAAAAACAAATTATAATTATTCATCCATAAGATACTTAATTGTCAGAATCTGATTCTAATCTCATTTTGAATAAATAAAAGAATTTTAAAAAATTGAAAACATCTTTGAAAATCTTCAAAATCAATAACTGCAAGAAATCTCTCCGCACGACCTTTGTCAATTACAAGAATCAGAATCATTTGAAGACGTTTCCCACTTGTTGATGGATTAGATAAAGCTCCATTGTTGGTGTTTTACCTTTCCTGGGGTTAAGTAAAGGAAACCGTAGAAATGAGAGGATTATTAGGAAGCCTTGTGTGACCTTGTGCATGGGTCACGCCCTTTGACCTTCCTACAATCCCTTCATACGATCTTGCCAGAAGTACTTAGAAGGAACATTTAGTTAAGGAAAGAAAAAAACAAAACAAAAAGTCACTGGACACTTTTCTGAAAGGACACGACCGGCCTGTATTTGGCCTGTATTCGGCCTGTATTCGGCCTGTATTCGGCCTGATTCGGCCGGATTCTGCCTGTAGTTCGGCCTTGATTTGGCCTGTATTTGGCCTGTATTCGGCCTGTATTTGGCCTGTATTCGGCCTGTATTTGGCCTGTATTCGGCCTGTATTTGGCCTGTATTTGGCCTGTATTCGGCCTGTATTTGGCCTGTATTTGGCCTGTATTTGGCCTGTATTCGGCCTGTATTCGGCCTGTAGGTGATTTGGACTTTTAGCTTGTAATGTAACATTTAAAAAATAAAACACCCAAGTTACAGAATAATAAATAATTATAATAGAAAAACTTAGAAAATTACTGATACAATAAAAAAAACTGTGTTAAATAATTGTGTAGGTGATTGGGGAGGGGCATCTGGTTACACATTAGCCCAAAGATAATTGGCCAACGATATGGTGTGTGGATGGCACAGTTTTTCAGGTCCGATGTTCTGTGATTTCCACGGATGCCTCACAAATCCATTGATTTACATGGATGTTCTCACACTGGCTTCTATTTTGCTGATCCGTTGTCCATGGGAAAAATTATGAAACATTCTATTTTTTTCACAAAAGGAAATAGAAGTCTATAGGTCCCCAAAAAAAAGATGAAACTTCAGTTTTTTTACTGATGAGGCTAAAAACCAGGCGTGACGTTTGAGAAGCAATGTTAAGGGTTCCGTTTTTTTGCGGACGCGGAGACAAAGCGGATGCATCACGGAGAAAAAAAACGGAAGAAATTATCAACGGAGGCGCAAATGAAGCGGAGGACCAACGCCAATGTGAACGAGCCCTAATTCCGGCCCATAGATGGAGTTCAGACCCTTTAACCCATCAGGATTCATTGGTCATCGTAAAGGATTGTTTGGTCCTGGATGTAAAGTCACATGATGTGATATCAGGTTTTATAAAGTTTGTTAGCATAAAGAACTAGGATGAAGAAATTGCCTGGACCTGCACTGGAGGACCCGTAACCTGCACTGGAAGACCTGTAACTAGCACTGGAGGGTGTGCAACCTAGATTGGAGGACTTGCAACCTGCACTGAAGGACCTCAAACCTGAACTAGATTGGAGGACTTGCAACCTGCACTGAAGGACCTCAAACCTGAACTAGAGGACCTGTAAGATGCTCATCACACCTGCAACTTCCACTGAAGGACCTCCAACCAGAACTATAGGACCTGTAAGATGCACTATAGAACATGCGCTCATCACACAATATTAATTAACATATTTTTATGCCATAAATAATTAATAATAACAAATGAAAGATCAGCGTTAAGTTACAAATATTAAATAATATATAAAAACATATTTATCGTTTTTAGATAATATGAGATAATGTTCATTCAAATATTTTCTACGATTTAAATAATGATGAATTAAATAAGTAAATTAAAATTTTGATATGATACAAATATAATAATAATTAATGTAACTTTAAATATCTAACTTGTATAAAATGATATAATAATCGTGTATATTCAACAATTAGTGATATGCTATGATATAACGGTTATATATATATATAGAGAGAGAGAGAGAATATAATAATAAAGTTCCTTAAAATATGTATATGTATAAAAATTAATGTAATAATACAATATTAATTTTATTTTAATTTATTTATTTGATATTTTTTTAACCTAAATGAGTATTTACATGTATTCACGCGCCATTAGTCAGTATAATAAAGTGGATGATTTCATCAAATTTTTTGTCTAGCTAGCTAAACAAATTTCCATTATAGTTATATCTGTCAATTAAAAAAAAATACAATTATATGACTTACATATAATATTACAGTTTATCATTATTATTATCATGATTGTTTTCTATTATGTTTTTTTTAAAATGTATAAAAAGTATATTAATAAGGTAAATTCGCCCAATATTTTAAATTTTTTGCTTCAATCGTAACGGTCGTTCCGGCACGTAGTTAAAGTGAGATATATCCATAAACAGGGTGGACTACGTCTCGGGCAAACAAATAAGAAGAACAGGATCCCCCTCCCCGTCTCAGCACAGCTCTGCGTGACAGCATACATCGGACACGTCTCTACATTTCATTTTCCATCGCTAATCATTTCAAATCAGCGTAGGCGGAAGGGTAACGCAATCGCCCCATAAAGAAAACAAAGGGCCCCTTTACAATGATATTTAATGAAGGAGGAAAGGGGGCAGCTGCACAACTAAGTAGTGGACCCGAAATCGTTAAGTAGGGATAACTATGAGAAAGGTGAGGCGTGTAGAATACAGGTAGTGAATAGTTACTCTCGACGCAAATCAAAGCCCCGGTAAAAAAAGACACAATCAAGCATATAATGCCTCACTCACAATAAGACAGTGAATTTTACTTTAAAATCCAACCATGACAGGCTGATTGCTAACCCTGGCCCATTCTAATGCGAAGGGGCGAGCCAATATTGGAGAGGAGTATAACAACTTCCCAACAATTAGCAAATGGGTTGATTTTTATGGGGACCGAGAGAAGCTTCGCTGCTGGTGAGGCATCGCGTGCCCATTATCTTCACATACGGACTGTATCATGGCACATGAAACAGAAATTTCAGGAAGTTGAGGCACAAAAAAAAAGGGGGGAAAGCAATCGGAATCCAACAGCAAGCCACAAATAACCAAGAACATTATTACAAAAAGAATGTGGGAAAAATCTTAATATATCGTTTCATTTGTGTTACTTTATTCTGGTCTTTCCACAAATTTTGGAATGTTGTAATATTAGACAGTTTGATAAAAATGTATCTTTGATGGTTGTTTTTTTTTTTTTTAAACATTTTTGGAAAAAACCCATCATGGAGCTACTGGGGGGGGGTTCATTAGGAACCGTCCTTGCGACAGTGGGGTTTCAGGACTCCTCTCATAGTACTCCACGCGGCTCAGCTGTTTGATACAATCTGGAGTTATGAGGGCTATGGCTACAGGGAAATGCAACTTTTTGATGCCACATTCAACACCTGTATCTAACTTCACTCACCTCGTTCTTCCTGCCTACCTGGGACCAGAGGTTTTTTGCAGTAGTAATGTTTTTTTTTTGCCAGTTGTATTTTTAGGGATCTATGTAATCAATGTTAAATCAAGGCGCCAACTCATGAGCAGGGGAACATACAAAAAATCCTCGGGCATATGAAAGAGTAAAAAACGAGCACACGGCTGAGCAAAAACTGTGAATGTACTTGGAGCCAGAGGTGAAAAAATACACCAAAAAAAAACCTGACAACCATCTAATTATATCCGGAGCCCCTTGCTGAGGTTAACAGAGCCCCCAAGAAAATTAACATATTTATAATATATTTGAGTGTAAAGTAATTTTTGTAGGATGTCAAAGTTTTGTAACGTTTGTACAAGACGAACGTAGAGATCTGCCGAGATCTGGAAGAAGACGCAGACAGCTATGTATAGTTTGTTTAAAACTTGTTGTGGGAGTTTCCTTAAAGAATAAATAAATGGCAACAGTTTGGTAGGCACGGGCCAAATAAATCTCACGCGAAGAACAAGATGTTTTGTTGTTGAGGTTTTGTTGATCAAGGTTTGTCGTATTGCAATTAGATATGGAGGGTCGGATTTACGAGACTTGTCTGCGTACTGACCAATCAGGGGTAAAAGCTCTGAAATTGGCGCTTTTTCTGGTGCAGAAATTGCCCCTATTTACACCTACGCCACTTCCTTTTCCTAGGATGGGTGGAAGGTGGAAGGGTTATCGGGCGGCCGGAGATGGGAGGCACCGGGCCATTCTCCCGCCTGTGCACGGCTATCATAGCTGACTGCGACTAGGCTCGAGAAGGCACAACTCTTACGCCAGGTCACAACCCGGTGTTAGAACTGCCCATTGGGCAACGAGCGCGATCTTTATCCTGAGGCGGAGACTCTGACTAGCATCCGGCGAGGGGGGGGGGGGGGGGGGAGGCGCGGCGAACTTCGTATTCGGAGTGGCGGGGTTGAGTCGATGACAAAGAGCCAGTAAATGGGAAATGTCCTCATGGTTCTAAGTCAGAGAATAAAATGAAATTAGGAACAGTTACCGGTCTTTAGTTCAAAAAAACAAATATAAGATTCATCCATATACGATACGTCAATTGTCAACTCTATTCTAATCTCATTTTGAAAAATAAAAAATTTAAAAAATTGAAAACACATCTTTGAAAATCTCACAAATCAAAATGTAAGAAATCTCTCCGACACGACCTTTGTAATTAACAGAATCCAGAATCATTTGAAGGACGTTGCCCACTTGTTGATGGATTACTAAGCTCCATTGTTGGGTTTTTACCTTTCCTGGGGTTAAGTAAAAGGAAACGTTAGATAAGGGAATTATAGGAAGCCTGTTTGACCTGTGCATGGGTCACGCCCTTGTGCTTCCTACAATCCCTTCATTACGATCTTGCCAGAAGTATACTTAGAAGGAAGACATTTAGTTGAAGGAAAGAAAAAAAACAAACAAAAAAGTCACTGGACACTGTTCTTGAAAGGGACAGACCGGCCTGTATCTTGGCCTGTATTCGGCCTGTATTCGGCCTATTCGGCTGTATCGCCTGTATTCGGCCTAGTATTGTCCTGTATCGCGGCCTGTATTTGGCCGTATTTGGCACTGTATCGGCTATTTGGCCTGATTCGGCATGTATTGGCCGTATTCCGCTTATTGGACGTATTTGGCCTGTATTCGGCCTGTATTTGCCTGATGTTGTGCCTGTATTGGCCGTATTCGGCCTGTATTCGGCCTGTAGGTGATTTGGATCTTTAAAGCGTGTAGATAGTAACATTTAAAAAATAAAACACCCAAGTTACGAATAAATCAATTTATAGAAAAACTTAGAAAATAAGTGATACAATAAAAAAAAACTGTGTAACATAATGTGTAGGTGATGGGGAGGGAATCGTTCACATTAGGCCCAAAGATAATGGGCCAACGCTTATGGGTGTGTGGATGGTACAGTTTTTCAAGTCGTGTTCTGTTGACTTTCCACGGATGCCTCCCCACAAATCCATTGATTTACAGGATGTTCTCACATGGCTTCTATTTTGCTTGTCCGTTGTCCATAGGGAAAAATTATTGAAAATTCATTTTTTCACAAAAGGAAATAGAGTCATATAGGTCCCCAAAAAAAGAGCAAACTTCAGTTTTTTACTGATGAGGCTTAAAACCAGGCGTGGAGTTTGAGAAGCAATAGTAGGGTTCCGTTTTTTTGACGGAGCGCGGAGACAAAGGCGATGCATCAGAGAAAAAAGAAGACGGAGAAATTATCAACGAGGGCGCAATGAACGGGAGGACAACAGCCAATGTGAAACGAGCTACTAATTCCGGCCCATAGATGGAGTTCAGACCCTTTAGACCCACAGGATCATTGGTCATCGTAGAAGGATTGTTTGGAACTCGGGTAGTAAAGTCACATATGATTAGATATCAGGTTTTATAAGTTGTTAGCATAAAGAACTAGGATGAAGGAAATTGCCTGGACCTTGACTGGAGGACCGTACTGCCAATGGAAGACCTGGACTAGCACTGGACGGGTGTGACAACCTAGATGGGAGGACTTGCAACCTTGACACTGAAGGACCTCAAACCTGGAATACGGAGGGACCTTAAGATGCTCATCACACCTCGCAATTCCATGAAGACCTCCAACCAGGAACTATAGGACCGGTAAGATGCTATAGACACATGCGATCCATCACAACTGCAACCGGCACTGAAGGGCCTACAACTAGAGGACCTGTAACCTGCGCTGGTGGACCTGCAACCAGCACTGGAGGGTGTACAACCTACATTGGAGGACTTGCAACTTGCACTGAAGGACCTCCAACCTGAACTATAGGACCTGTAAGATGCACTATAGAACATGCGCTCATCACACAATATTAATTTAACATATTTTTATGCCTATAAATAATTAATAATAACAAATGAAAGATCTTAGCGTAGTGTACAAATATCTAATATAATATATAAAAAACATATTATTCGTTTTTAGATAATATAAGAGATAATGTTCATTCAAATATTTTCTACGATTTAAATAAGATGAATAAATAATGTAAATTAAAATATTTGATATGATACAAATAAATAATATTAATGAACTTTAAATATCTACCTTGTATAAATGATATAATAATCGTGCTAATTCAAAATTAGTGATAGGCTATGATATAGACGGATATATATATATATAGAGAGAGAGAGAGAATATAATAATAAAGTTCCTTAAAATATGTATATTGTTATAAAAATTATATGTAATAATAGCAATATTAATTTTATTTAATTTATTTATTTAGAATTTTTTAACCTAAAGATGTATTTACAGTATTCACGCGCCATTAAGTCAGGTATAATAAAGTGGATGATTTCATCCAAATTTTTTGGTCAAGCTAGCTACAAATTTCCATTCATATGTTATATATGTCAAATTAACAAAAAAAAAACAAACAAAAATATATATTACATTACATATAATTACAGGTCATCATTATTATTATCATGATGGTTTTCTATTATGTGTTTTTTTAAAATGCTATAAAAAGTATTAATAAGGTAAATACGCCAATATTTTAAATTTTTGATTCAATCGGTAACGTGTTCCGGCACGTATTAAAGTGAGATATATCCATAAACAGGGTGACTACGTCTCGGGGCAAACAAATAAGAGAACAAAGGATCCCCTCCCCGCTCCAGCACCGCTCTGCGTGACAGCAATAATCGGAACGTACTACATTTCATTTTCCATCGCTAATCATCAAATCAGCGTAGCGGAAGGGGTAAACGCAATCGCCCCATAAGAAAACAAAGGCCACCTTTAAAAGATATTTAATGAAGGAGCGAACAGGGTGGCAGCTGCACAACTAAGTAGTGGACCCGAAATCGTTAAAGTAGGGAAATATGATGAAATGGGCGGATGCTAGAAACAGGTAGTGAATAGTTCTCTCGACGCAAATCAAAGCCCGGTAAAAAAAGACACAATCAAGAATATAATGCCTCCACTTCAACATCAGACAAGTGAATTGTTACTTTAATAAATCCAACCTTGAAGGCTGATGCTAACCCTGGCCACATTCTAATCTGAAGGGGCGAGCCAATAATTGGAGAGGAGGGTATAACAACTTTCCCAACAATTAGCAAATGGTTATTATTTATGGGGACCGAGAGAAAGCCTTCGCTGCTGGTGAGGCATGCGTGCCCTTATTTTGCACATACGGACTGTATCATGGCACATGAAAGAAATTCAGGAAGTTGAGGACAAAAAAAAAGTGGGGAAAGAATCGGGAATCCCAACAGCAAGCCACAAATAACCGAACATTATTACAAAAATTGTGGAAAAATTTAATATAGTCGTATTCATTGGTGTACTTTATTCGCTTTCCACAAATTTTGGAAGTCTGTAATATTAGACAGTTTTAAAAATGTATCTTTGATTGTTTTTTTTTTTTTTAAACATTTTGGAAAAACCCATCATGGAGCTACTGGTGGGGGGTTCATTA
Source organism: Engystomops pustulosus (assembly GCA_019512145.1). Classification (NCBI taxonomy): domain Eukaryota; kingdom Metazoa; phylum Chordata; class Amphibia; order Anura; family Leptodactylidae; genus Engystomops; species Engystomops pustulosus. The sequence goes on from WNYA01001129.1 coordinate 25,017, forward strand.
GGAACCGTCCTTGCGACAGGGGGTTTCAGGACTCCCTCAAGTATCCACGCGGCTCAGATGTTTGATAACATCTGGTTATGAGGTTGCTATGGGCTACAGGGAAAGTGCAACTTGTGATGCCCACAATTTCCAACACCTGGTACCACATCAATTAATCTTCATTTCTCTCACCCCTCGTTTCCTTCCTTTCTGCCCCTACTCGCTTTTGCTTCTGGGACCAGAGGTTTTTTGCAGATAAGATTTTTTTTTTGCCAGTTTATTTTTAGGCAGTAATCAATAGTAAATCAAGCGCCAACATCATGAGGCAGGCGGAAATACAAAAAATCCTCGGTGCATATGAAAAAAAAAAACAAGAGTCACACGGCTGAGCAAAAACGGTGAATGTACTGAGAGGTGCAAAAATACACCAAAAAAAACCTGCAACCATTAATTATTATCCGGGAGCCCCTTGCTGAGGTACACAGAGCACCAAGAAAATTAACATATTTATAATATATTTTGTAAAGTAATTTTTTGTAGGATTGTCAAATGTTTTGTACGTTTGTCAAGCCGAACGTAGAGATCTGCCGAGATCTGGAAGAAGACGCAGACCGGTACGTATATTTAGTTTAAAACTTGTATGTGGGAGTCTTTCCTTAAAGAATAAATAAATGGCAAACAGTTGAGGCACGCGGACCAATAAATCTCACAGATGAACCAAGATGTTTTATGTTGATGTTTTGGTTGAGTCAAGGTTTGCGTATTGCAATTAGATATGGGGGTCGGATTTATCGGACTTGTGCGTCTACCAATCAGGGGTAAAAGCTCTGAAATTGGCGTTTTTATGCGTGCAGAAATTGCCCCGTATTTACCCTTACGCCACTTCCTTTCTAGGTGCGTATGAAAGGGTGTGAAGGGGTCTGGCGGCCGGTAGATGGGGAGGCACCGGGCTTCTTCCCGCCTGTGCACGGCTTCATAGCGTGCGCAGTGCCTGGAAAGGCACAACTCTTACGCCAGGTCAAACCCGGTGTAGAACTGCCCAATTTTGGTGCAACGAGCGCATCATTTATCATGAGGCCGGAGACTTCTGATAGATCCGGCGAGGGGGGGGGGGGGGGGAGTCGTTCGCGCGTATTATCTCTCGTTATTCCCGGAGGGCGGGGATGAGTTCGATGAACAAAGAGCCAGTAAATGGGGAAATGTCCATCATGGTTCTAGTTCAGACGAATAAAATGAAACTTAGAACAGTACCGGTTCTTTAGCTCAAAACAAATTATAAGTATTCATCAATAAGATACGTAATTGTCAGAATCTGATTCTAATCTCATTTTGAAGAAATAAAAAATTTAAAAAATTGAAAAACATCTTTGAAAATCTCACAAATCAATAACTGTAAGAAATCTCTCGCACGACCTTTGTAATTACAGAATCAGAATCATTTGAAAGACGTTTCCACTGTGTGATGGATTAGCTAAAAGCTCCATTGTGGGTGTTTTACCTTTCCTGGGGTTAAGTAAAAGGAAACGTAGAAAGGGAATTATAGGAAGCTGTTTGACCTTGTGCATGGGTTCACGCCCTGTGCTTCCTACAACCCTTCATTACGATCTTGCCAGAAGTACTTAGAAGAAGACATTTAGTGAAGGAAAGAAAAAAATCCAACAAGAAAAGTCACTGGACACTGTTCTGAAAGGACACGACCGGGCTGTATTTTGGCCTGATATTCGGCTGTATTCGGCCGTATTAGGCCTGTATGCGGCCTGTACGGGCCCTAGTATTGGTCCTGTATCGGCCTGTATTGGCTCTGTATTTGGACTGTATCGGCTGATTTGGCCGATTCGGCATGTATTGGCCGTATCCGGCTGTGATTTGGACGTATTTGGCCTGTATCGCCTGTATTTGCATGTATGTGCCTGTATTGGCCGTATTCGGCTGTATTCGGCCTGTAGGTGATTTGGACTTTAGCTTGTAATAGTAACATTTAAAAAATCAAAACACCCCAAGTTACAGAATAAATAATTTATAGAAAAACTTAGAAAAATATAGTGATACCAATAAAAAAAAACTGTGTAAATAATGTGTAGGTGAGTGGGTGATGGGAATCGTTACACATTAGCCCAAAGAATAATGGGCCAAACGATATGGTGCGTGGAAGGTACAGTTTCAAGCCGATGTTCTGTGCTTTCCACGGAGCCTCACAAATCCATTGATTTACGAGGATGTTTCACATGCTTCTATTTTGTCTTGATCCGTTGTACATGGGAAAAAATGCAACCATTCATTTTTTCACAAAAGGAAATAGAAGTCATATAGGTCCCAAAAAAAAGATGCAAACTTCAGTTTTTACTGATGAGGCCTAAAACCAGGCGTGGACGTTTGAGAAGACAATAGCTAGCGGTTCCGTTTTTTTGACGGAGCGCGGAGACAAAGCGATGCATCACGAGAAAAAAAAACGGAAGAAATTATCAACGAGGCGCAATGAAGCGGGCAGACAAAGCCAATTGTGAACGAGCTACTAATCCGGCCATAATGGAGTTCAGACCCTTTAACCCATCAGGATCATTGGTCATCGTAAGAAGGATGTTTGGACCGGGAGTAAAGTCACATAGATTGATATCAGGTTTTCTAAGTTGTTAGCATAAAGAACTAGGATGAAGAATTGCCTGGACCTTGACTGGAGGACCCGTACCCTGCAATGGAAGACCTGGAATAGCACTGGAGGGTGTGACAACCTAGATGGAGGACTTGCAACCTGCACTGAAGGACCTCAAACCTGAAAACTAGAGGACCTTAAGATGCTCATCACACCTGCAACTGCCACTGAAGGACTCCAACCAGGAACTATAGGACCGGTAAGATGGCTATAGAACATGCGATCATCACAACTGCAACCGGCAATGAAGGGCAACACTAGAGACCTGTAACCTGCGCTGGTGGACTGCAACCAGCATGGAGGTTGTACAACCATCATGGAGGACTTGCAACTGCCATGAAGGACCTCCAACCTGAAACTATAGGACCTGTAAGATGCACTATAGAACATGCGCTCATCACAACTGCAACCGGCACTGAAGGGCCTACAACTAGAGGACCTGTAACCTGCGCTGGTGGACCTGTAACCTGCACTGGAGGGTGTACAACCTACATTGGAGGACTTACAACCTGCACTGAAGGACCTCCAACCTGAACTTGAGGACCTGTAAGATGCACAATAGAACATGCGCTCATCACTGGAGGACCTGCAATCTGCACTGGAGGACCTGCACTCAGTGCCTCCTTGCCCTGTGCCTGATACCCTTTCACATGGGATTCTGTATGTAAAATATAAAGAAGAATTGTGTCTGGACATGAATATTAATGTGACTAGTGGTTGCACATGTGTATAGCACGTAGTATTATGGCTTCCGTGCATTGCTGTCCAGGCCTCACATGTGGCTCCATCATGGACTTGGACCCATAGGGACAATCAGTAGAAAACTTCTTAATCATCTCTTCCACTAAATGTACAGACGTTGATCTTGTTAGAGATACTCCTCATCCTTTCATTTTCATGTAGGTTCACATTGCGAGCTGCCATGCCCTGTGTTCCTGACACCTTTCTATCATAGCCGCAGTGGTCCCTGGGTCCAGCCTGGGAGCCTCTGAACCCCTCTGTGACATACACCCCCATACACGTCGAGCTGCATGTCCTGTGTGTCCTGACACCTTTTCTATCAAGCCAGTGGTCGGATCAGCTGGGTGGCTTCTGACCCCCTCTGTGATACAACCCCCATACAACAGCGAGATGCATGTCCGTGTGTCCTGACCCTTTCTATCTACCGCAGTGGTCAAGGGGTCGTATGGGTGCTCTGACCCCTCTGTGACTACACCCCATACCAGCGAGCTTTCCCTGTCCTGTGTGCCTGACCCTTTCTATCATAGCAGCAGCTGTCGGGGTCTGAGTTTTTCTGTTACTTCGTTTTGGATGACTTTGTTGTTTCTTTGAATATCCTATAACAATGCTCTTGAATCTTCCATTAATAATGACGTCAATGATCTTATTTCTTAGTGATGGGCTCTGGCTCCGTTGTTCCTCTCTGGTGGGGACTGTAGTTTAGGCCTTGCTCCTCATCTACCCCTATGTCGGTCCCTTGTTCTAATCTCATATGATTTGTAATTGTTTCCACCTGTTTTGTTTGCACCGATGTAAATCTCACAACTGATAATGCCAGGGGCGGGGGGCACTTTACTTTTTCCAGCTAAGGCTAATTGCATTTCTGGTAGAATAAATAATTTGCCGAATGCATTCTGGGTACCTGAGATTATGTCACCTTATCTAACTGATTGCACAGAGATGAGGATCATGTATCCATACAGTTAACCTTATGACTGACAGCTCATCTCTCACTACCCATGCAGGACTCGATCTGACATTATGGAGTCCTGTGCCCGGTCTCCCTTCTGCGCGTACAGCAACATTGTATTGTTCTAATACAGAGTAAGGAAGACACAAAGCGACTTAGAATATATATTGATAAATGTACATCTCTTTCACCGTTTTTGTGTAACACAGCTCCGGTGTCCGACCATATGTATCAATGATTCTACACTACAGACACAACCTACTAGACCGTTTTTCCTATTTTTTGCTAATTTAAAGTCTGAGGTTAAGCGGAAAAGAGTACAGTGCATATTTACGGTCAGACTACACAGAGTTTGCTTGTAGTCTGTTACCATAGCACATAAGACGCTGTAGGTCTTAGTCGATGTCTGTGGATCCATTTTTAACATCAGCAGACACAATATTCCATGGAAAATTAAGGTAATTGTAAAACCGAATCAGACAGCAAGTTCATTTGCTTTTAATGTGGGTCGCAGGGTCGTTTGAGTAAGTCAATAGCCCAGGGACCTTACGAGGCTGTAAATATTAAGGGTTCTCCTACGGAAACTCCCAGGGTCCGTCTGAACTGTAAACATTAGGAGCTGTCAACTCAGCCTCACTGTCGCCTGAATGACCTGTCCCAGGATTGCTGGCAGTCTCTGGCAAGTGCTTCTGTGATGTCATACGTTAGACAGGAAGTTACTGACAGTGGATCTGGACGTGAAGCAGAAGTTTCGATCTCTTTCTGCCTCCTGTAAACGCCCCTTAAATATAATTTTTCCTGGATGCTTTCCCGATGTGTAGACTAGGGAACAGCTGGAGAGTGGCGGGGCCGCTGACAGCTTTTCCCCTGACCAGACTGAGCACAGTGTCTGCCACACACGAGCGGCTTCTCATTCAAATCTAGGGTGGTGCCAAAAATATTGGGGGCCAGTGGAATATATGGTGGCTGCTCATGCACCTCCATGTTTACAGCCCATGTGCAGGAGGGTGTCAAGGGACTCCGCTTAATACATGACGGACCCAAGTTTGCCGTCGTGTTTGTGTTTCGGCCCACATGACCCACACATATAACGGATGAGTGCTACAAGCCATGCCTAGATTCCACCAGGCCTTCCGGCCAATCATTCTTGGCTCTTTGGTGGACAATTCGGGTTCCGGGTTCCATGGGTCAGACCCTGAACCACAACACAAACAAGATGGTGCGTTCCCCGATGTAGGACGCTCTTGATCATGTATAGAAAATCTTTGGTATTTTAGGCAATTGAGGTGACTTTTGCAATAATGGAGCATGCCTTGTGGGTGTGGCTTTAAGATAAAGTGGGCGGAATGTGCTGCTGTCTCTCTGCCCCAGAAATGTGACATTTTTTTTTTATGGGTGTTAAACTTCCATCTCATAGGATGTTAAAGACTGGAAGGAGGTTTTCCAGATTTATCTCCCTTGCCGAGCCTGATTCCTGACGCATTTTGAGATTTCGGACCGCTGGTTAGTAACCTCTGCATCCCGTCCCTGTGCTGGAGGATCTCGCCGTTTCATGTAACAGGAGGTCCACTGGAGTTCAGTAAGGAAAAAGTTTCGATGTGATTACAGAAACTGGAATAACGTGGAATCTATGGAGAACGCGTTTTTCGCTGTGACTGCCTCCACTCGCCGTGCAGATTGCTGCATGCCAAGCTTTTAGACCGCTGTGTATTACCTGGCGGAAACAGTCCCACGCGGTCATAAAGTGGCCTCATCCTACTTTCAGAGACGCCTGGACCCGCGAGGCTGCACTGGGGTTACCGCACCAATGTCCTTCATCACCTCAGCAGACCACCCAGATCGCTACTTCTCATTATCCTCCATGTACAGTATTGGGGCTTAATACCTGAACACCTTTGTCCGGGCAGAATTTTGGATGAGTCCCGCACAGCTGCCATATAAAGGCGGGATTTCCAAGATTTGCCTATAGGCGTCCTCAAGAAAATACTTGTGTGAGTTTGTCTCATTTGGGTTCTATGGGATTTTGATGTAATAACTTGGAGATCGGGGAGTCGGCATCTCCCTATAAGAATCGAGTGCTCAACCCTGACAGTGAGATCCCGGGAACACAGACAAGATAGTTGGAACGTTCATGCCACAAAGTTGTCTCTGCCTCAGGTTGTGGCTATGTGGCGTTCATTGTCCTTTGTTTGTGGAACGTGTGGCCAGGTTGATGCTATAGGATTTTTTGAGCACACCCGGCTCTCCCGAGCCCCAGAACCTGTCCTCAAGGGTTACTAGAGTTCAGCTTCCCGGGGCGGCGTCAGGAACTCCTTATATACTACACCTTGCTGGTTGTACTATCTCATTATATCTTTCCCTATTGCCTGAATGTTGATGGCTTTGTTATTCTGTGTATCCGACTTCTGCTACGTTTACTCGACCTCTCTCTAGTGAATCGATTCTGTACCTCTCTTGGTTGTTGATCGCGTTTCTGTCCGACCCGTTGTTTGTCCCTCATCTGTTGTTTGTCCCTCTTTGTGTTTATCTCCCGATGTGTCCCCTGCTTCCTATCTCTTTTTGTGTCCATTGCTGTGATGCATTTCTGTGTCCGAGTTTGAACCTGGTCTATCCATTATTCCTGTTACCTGTCGGCTCACATCCAGCAGCTGCCGACGAATAAGTCCTTCCTGTCCTTGCAGGGTGTCCTCCGGCTCCCTTAGTTAGGTCGCCTGATGCAGGTCGCCGAATTTAGGGGCGGTTTATCTGCTTTAGGCATCTTATCCCGCAGGACGTTGCGGGTTTGCCACCACTTACCCGGTTTGACATGTGGCGCCTGGGTTGTGGTTGCTCTGTTTGCTGACAGTTTGTGACTTAGCACAGATTCAAGTGCAGAAACTCGTGCGTGGGGTTGAGGATACGGCTGGGTGCTCCTCTATAGGTATTTGTGAGAGCCTATGAGATGTCAGGAGTCCGCCCTGTGCCAGGATCCGGTATCGGCATTCCGGAGTAAGATTACGGTGCAAACGCAGTTAAGATACTCCGATGCTTTTTCAAATTCATGGTGCATTAACAACAACGCGTTTTGAGTTTCTGGCTGAAGCCGTTGTCCAGGTTACGGCATAAAGAGGGTTTTTTGGATATTGTATGGACCAGAAGTCCTTTTGAGTGTATGTCAGGCTATGTGGAACTTGTGACCCCTGTTTCTGACGAATAGTGGGGGGGGGGGGACCAATTGTCCCAATGGATCATACTTCCCTTTCCGATCCCCTTTTGATTCTTGGGGTCTTTTTTGGATGGTTTCCAAGAGACCAATCCCCGAAAACCAAAGGATATTGACTAGATAGCCACTTTTCTTCTAACTGCCAGTTCTGGGTCTACCACTGGGTGGTCGCAATATAACACGGTTTTTTCACCTCCAGCGCAATTAACCGTTCATTTGCTTGCCGCGTCGTAGAAATGTGTAACGCAGTCTTGTTTGGATTGTCGTATAATGATGGAATTAAATAGATTCGGATTGTATATACAAAGCCGTCGGTGTCCAGTTAAGGGGGAGTGTTTAACTTAAATCCGCCGCGCGTTTTCGGAGGATCTAGATGATAGCGCCTGAATGCGAGCGCCACGAGTTAATGTTGGACATTTCTAATCATATACATCACGTGTGTTCCCCTATTAGCAGAGGGAGGGGGATCGTCCGGACCTTCAGAAGTGCAACTTATGAAATCTACTAACTCCCATCTGATTAACATGTTCAATATCGTTGTCCGAATCTGCCGCCGCAGCGCACAAGCGGCGTGTCAAAGTTACCTGTGTGTTTGGTACTGTCCTGAATATGTATCATATCTGGAACCACTAAGCCGCTCCGTATGGCATCGGGTACATTTCCCTTTTTTTGTTTAGTAAGCCGTTTCTCGACAATAACAATTTATTTAGTGTTTGCGTAGTTGTCTCTTGTTTTTTTTGCTTTCGTCTTTCTCGTTTAGTTAAGGGGGATCCCTGGTAACGCAGATTTTTTTTTTTTCCCCTTCTCAGCCTCCTCTGGCTCAGGTTTGGAGCTCGATAGGGACCATTGAGTAAAAATATACTAAAATGTAACGAAGCAAGAATGCATCGGGCGGGGCAGTACGCGAGGGGGTGGGGGGGAAGACCTAAGTCTTGTATTAACCTATCACTGGTCCATATACTCCCAACTGTAAAGCCCGAACTGTGATGAAGCTTTTACAGGCTTGTGTTAGACTAACAACAGACAGAGGTAGGTAGAAGTTTTGGCGGGAGAGAGGGGAACGTGTAACAGCCTGTGAAGCTTATCACAGAGGGTCTCTTGTACCATCCCCCTTATACCTCATTAGCACAATTTAAAGGTTGATATAGAGGAACGGAGGCATAGATAAAAGATATAAGAAGATCGCATCAGTCCCGGGGCCCTGGTCTAGAGTAATGTCCCCGGTTTTATCAGGATCGGTTCTGATGGGACATTGTCCTTTAAGGATTTTATTATTAATAAATAGTTTATACAAACAATTTTCAAGTCGCCGCTCAGGCGTGGAATCCATTTTATTCCAGCTTAAACTTTTTTAAATTCCATGACATTCTTGAATCTTTTGATGTTTGCAGAAAATGAGATGTTTCTTCACTGGAGCAAAGAACTGAATGTACTGACTTCTGCCATGTAGGGACTATTGAATCGCTTGGTTTGTAATTCTACGTCTACCTGTTTGCCTAACGAGCCTCCCGTGCGGATGTCACCATTGCCTACAGATGATTGTCCAATCAGCTCTAGCTGGCGCCTAATTGAGCCTCCAGCACAGACGACCACCAATGACTACAATTAGGGGAGATTTTACTTACATTCGCGATCCAGCGGCGCGTCTGTGCATGGATTCGGGTCCGCGGGATTCATTAAGGTAGTTCCTCCCGTCCACCATGTGGCGCTGCTGCACTGAAGTTTCCCCGAGGTTCGCACGGAATGCACGACCTATTCCTGGTCAAGGTTAAGCGCGGTCCAGCGGCACCATTTTTTTTTTTAAATGCAGCGTTTTTTCCGATCCGTAGGTTTGTCATTCGGCCACGCCCCGATTTTTTTTTTTTTTTTTTTCCATCGCGTGATGCCGGCGCGGATAGCACAATCCGATCGCGTGCGCCAAAATTCCCGGGCATTACAGTGGAAATCGCGCAAATCGGAAATATTCAGTTAACACGTTGGGAAAATGCGATCGGGCCCATTAGTAATGACCCCAACGTTTCCATCAGCTCTACTGGTGCCTAATGGGGCCTTCATACTGATGGACCTGATGGCACACAGTGAATCATTTAGCCTTCTACTATGAGCCTCCAGCACCGATAGTGAACATTGACCTAACAACGCGTCTTCAAGCTCTATCAGAGCCTGTTCTTTTCCCCAAAAGTCCTTCTTCAGGAACTTCTTCACCCATAAACCTGGACAATAAAGCCTCCATTTGATGTGACCCCAACCTCATACTAATCTATTATTTGCATTCACTCACATTTTAGTATTTCTTCTCAAACCTAAAATCTAAAAATGTGGAAAAGTTTTGAACTGACCACAGACCCATAGAAGCTGCAGAAATATCCAGAACCGCCCATTCATGAAAAGACTGACAGTATCCAATGGACTTTCTGCAAACTCAAAACCCCGTTCAGATGAATAGACAAGGGGCCTCATTTACTAAGGGTCCAAAACGCGTTTTCCACGGGTTTCCCGAATTTTCCGATTTGCATCAATTGCCACGTATCGATTGTGGTGGCAACGGCGCCGGGTTCACCGCACAGAATCGGGGGCCCTGGCCGTCTTACACCCGACATATTCCAAAAAACGCCGGAATTTTAAAAAATATTTGTGTTGCAAAATATCACTCACTACACCGGGCGGAGGAACGTAGAACTCCGGCGGACTTCATCACGTCACGACACCTGGTGTCATCAGGCGCACGACTTGTGAATCCCGGCAAACCCGAATCAGTGTTACGGAGAAACTGGACCGGGTATAAGTAAATGTGCCCCAAAGTGGCCGAATCTCCACAACAAATCTGCCGCGTTGCCATAAACCCGGAATAACTTTTCTAATCTCATCTACATTTGCGTCTCTGCCCTAATGGACTCATCACAAATAATAACCGTTACCTGTTAAAAATCAGTCCCTCACATCCGACAATATTAGTAAAATAAATAATCCCCAGGAAAAAAAAAACCTTATAATTTTGGCGCTTCCCTGCGATTGTATCGATATTAGTCCGGTTTATTACATTTTTTTTTTTTTTTTAATTACGGACTTCACAGGGTTAACAGCGAGATTCACGAAATGTAAAAAAACAAATATCATAAATATAAAAGTGAAATTGAGTTATGTGTGAGCGCTCTCCGCTGACGCCGGGGTTAGCGCGCCTTTCTCCCAGTCTGACGCATTTTAATATTTAATATATAGAAAGATAAAAGTATAAAGGAGAAACGGGGCCAATGGGTTTTTAATCTCCGGATGTTCCCGCGATGAGATAGACGTCCCGACTTCTACAACCACCGGAGGTGCTGCTACTTTTGTTTTTTTTTAAATTAATTATTAGTTTTTAATATTTGATATGTTAATTTTACAAGTATTTTTATTTCCAGTGTCGCTCGTCTCCCCTCCCGGCTCCACGGTAACAAAATTCATCATTTTAACTTTTTTTAACCAATTGTTTTATGTAACTATTGTTATTTCATGCGAATATATCCTTAAAATCAATGGCGTAAACACATGCCATGTCTGGAATCCTCCTTGATTTTATGCAATTCTTTAATTATTTCCTGAAGATTTTTTTTTTTTTTTTTTTGCTGAGCGACAACAGAAAATTAATTTCTGTCTGCACTGATACTATAAATCAACCATTCAATGGATTAAAAAAATTTCAGCCTGATTTTGGTGGTTTTGGTCTAAGATTTGTCATATGTCCCTAAATATTACTTGTACCTAAATATCCAATAAGCTTAAAAAAAAATGAGATGATGATGCCATGCGCCATAAAATTATAAGTTATAAAAGACTGTTTTAACACTTAAAAGTATTTTTTTTTATTCTTAAATTCACGTACTGTAATATTTACATGCAGTATCAATCTTTTAGTCTAAATATATCATGTGAAAAAATCCAGCATTGTTATATAATAAATCTTAATAAACAAAATATATAATAATACATTTTAAATAAAAGATTGTCATACAATAAGAAATAAATAATTAAAATACACTGTTTATAGATTCTATAAAAATCTGGGGCATGTCTAATATTCAATCGCGAAAACGATGAAAAATTAGATTTTTATTTATTTTTTGTGTTGTATAATTACATTGAAAATAATACGTGATGGGAGAAATATTCTTTCTGTACCAATGTGGAATTAGAATCATTTTGTTTGTTCGTATAATCAATAATTGATATACAATAATATCCCATGAAATAATTAAAAATAAAATATAAATATGCGGTATATAATCGGAAATTCCATATTTTCATATAAACAGTACATATTAGATAATAGCCAATCAACAATAATCTCTACATAACATTAAAATATAAGACGGATTTATTTTTTCTTAATGAAAAAAAATTAATTATTACTAAAAATGACTATTCAAAATTACTGGAATTCTCAATTTATACCCCACATAGGCACCACTGACATCCGACAGTAATAAATCCCCACGACTAAGCTCTTTTCCCAAAGTTTGATGTCTGCAAGTTGCCTGATACGTCAATCCTGCGAAAATTACTTCCACGCCTTTTTATTATGCAATTTATGTTTGGCATTTTTCAATTATTTTATTATATTATTAGATTTGATCCTTTCTTAGTCTCCCCCCGGGGCTGCGTCCTCCTCCTGTCCCGGTAATGGGCAGCATATTGCTGGCACATTGACTTATTACAGGACAATTTCAGGCCATTAGTATAAAGTAGTGGGTAGTTTGTACTATTCCGGGCCGATCAGATGAGCTGCGCTCGTTCACACAATTTATTTGTCACCATCATTTCGCGGCTGCCTTAATTCCCGTTCTGGTCTGAATTAGTGACAGTCGGCGCGTCGCTCGCTCCACGTGTTCAGTGCGGTTACTTTCTTTCGGTCTTATTTGTGGTCATCCTCAATTTACCAGCGATAGGATAGCACGTGCTGCGGGGGAACGGGCCACAAATAATAGAAACATAACTCTGGCAAGTTTCGACCTCATGGATACAATGTATCATCTCCAATACAATAAATTAACAATGTAATCACCGCGCCGCATCACATCTACGGAGATCTGTAAAAACTTTTATTGATGTCTAGCGATACAAATCCTTATATACTGATTTCTCATGAAACCACTTCTAAATGTTTTACGTTTTTCTCCAATTTGGCTTCTAATTGGGCAATTCCGATCAGTAGGGGGTCACGATCTACACCTGAAATGAGACGAAGCTTGTGTTTTTTTTTTGGTGATAAAGCTATTTGTCTCTAAAATCAAATGAATAGCAAAGATGAGTGTATTGCCTGAGCGCGGCCCCTTTAAAAAAATCGGCATTTTGTTGGGGGGGGGGATATGTAGTTTGGGTGATGGCCTTCAGATGAATGACCTGTCTTGTGATACATTATATGAGAGGTCCTAGACTTAGAGTGTATAGGGCAGGATTGGGGTTCTCTTTATAGCCCACCCTTTAATATAGGATTGGGGTCTCTTTATGCCACCTCCTTTTATAAGGATGGGGTTCTCTTTTAGCCCACCCCTTTAATAAGAGGATTGGGGTTTTCTTATAGCCCACCCCTTTAATGAGATTGGGGTTCCCTTTATAGCCCACCCCTTTAATAGAGGATTGGGGGTTCTCTTATAGTCCCACCCCTTTAATAGACCATATAAACTTATAAAACGGGGAATCAGCTGATCGCTTTGGTGGAATCTGTTGAGAAGACGGTCACCACCTTTTCCACCAGGGAATGTCCCATATTCCTAGTGGTTCTTTACGGAGCTCCAGCTGCCGGTTTCGGGCAGGATCCTTTTCCACTTATGAGGGATTTATTCCAATAAACCTAAGTATCCTTTTGGGAGAAGTTGCTGTTTTTATTGGCTTGAGCTCCGTGATGTTCCCTCGTCCTCCATCGTATGGGTTTAGCCTCTGAGCGTCCGGCCAGCTTTCTGACACGTTGATTCTTGTGATTACTCTATATAGGATTTAGGGGTTTATGGAGGTTAGTGATGTTTATGGTTCCCATTAGCCAAACGGAATATGTCTATATAATGAGCAGGGAGAGACCTTTCCTTCCCAATATGCCAAATATCACCCAAAATGTTGGGCCTAACCAACCCCTGTCATTCAAAAAATGTAAAGGGAACCGGCCATTTAAATTCCTAAATGCTCCCTTTCCATGGCTGCAATATTAACAATCATTTTGTTAAAACGTATATGCATCACCAGATGTGAGTTCCAATGATATTAATGGGGTCCTGCTTTATATTTGTCCTTGCATGGCCCCGCCTCCTTGTTCCTGATTGACAGGTCTAGAACATGCTGCTGGTGGGCACTAGTACTTAGGGTCCCATCTGCCGATATTCAACTACAGACACACAGCTATGAGTACTTAGTCCTTAGGGGTAAAAATACATTGTCCAAATGTTCCACGGTCCCTTCCTGGAACATTGAAGAGAGTTTCTTTGTACAATCATTGAGGTCCTTATTTCTGTGACCTAGAGTGGATGTCATCTAAGGTCCTTTACTCATGTATTTATCTGATCAAATAAAATCACTTGATGGCCGTCCTGGGGATGGGGAGAACCTGAGTCTATGGAAGGATGGCGAGACCGAATTCCATGGGAGGAGGGGGAGACCTGAAATCCATGGAAGATGGGGGAGACCTGACCTCCTGGCAGGATGGGAAACCTGAGTCCTGACGGATGGGAGACCTGAAGTCCATGGAGGATGGCGAGACTGAAGTCCCTGGATGATGGAAGACCTGCAGATTCATGGACATGGGAGACCTGAAGTCCTGGAGGATGGGGAGACCTGAACTCCAATGGAGGATGGAGAGACCTGAAGTCCATGGAGGATAGGGGAGACTTAAGTCCATGGATGATTGGAGAGACCTTAAGTCCATGGAGGAATTGGAGAGACCTGAGTCCATGGAGATGGGGGAACCTGAAGTCCATGGAGGAGATGTGGAGTACCTGAATCCTGGAGATGGGGAGAACCTTGAAGTCCATGCTGATGGGGAGACCTGTAATTCCATGGGGATGGGGAGACCTGAGTCCACTGGGGGATGGGAGACGCTTAAGTCCGTGGAGTATTGGGATACCCTGAAAGTCCATGGAGGATGGGGAGACCTGAAGTCCCTGGCGGATTGGGATACCTGAAGTCCATGGATTATGGGGATACCTGAGTACTGGCTAATGGGGACGACCTGATCCTGGCTGATGGAGATAGTCCTGGAGGCGAGGTCCTATGTATGGCGTGCGGACACCTGAAGTCCGGCGTGGCCCTGCGATGGCGATGGGGAGAACTGAAGTCCATGGAGGAGGAGGCCTGAAGTCCATGAGGCGACCTGAGTCCGGATGCCTGAGACTGATTGGCGATGGACCTGAAGTCCATGGCGTGGCTGAGCCTAAGGGGAGACCGAAGTCCCTGGGCGATGGGGACGAGTCCCTGGAAGGTGCCGAGTCAGGAGGAGGGGAGACCTGAAGTCCATGGGGGGAGACTGAAGTCCATGGCAGGATGGGGAGATGAATCAATGGAGGATGGGAGCCTGAAGCATGGAGGATGGGGAGACCTGAATCCATGGAGGATGGAGGACTACAAGAGGGACCTGACGGTCGGGGGAGCATAAATCCATGGATGATGGAGATTGAAGTCCATGGCAGGATGGGGACACTGAAGTTCCATGGGTATCTACATGGGGAGACGCGAGTCCAGTGAGGATGGGGGAAAACCTGAAGTTATATTTCATAATAAGTAGGATAAAAAAACTGTGTTTGGGGTATTATAGCATTTGTAACCTGGGCAATATGCAATACATTTTCCAGGTGCCTCTTGTAACACAGCCCTGTACATCAAAAGATTACAGATAGCTAATGCAATGATCCGTGCTAATGACACAACCGTATTTGTATTCCGAAGAGAAGAAGATTACCAGCTAGACCAGCGCTTGTGTATATGTAATCTTGCATTTCTTCTCTAATAAGTTTCACACCCAACATCCAACCATTGGAGGTCCCAAAACAAGCCATCACCATGGAGGTCCCAAAACCAACCTAGAGTACTCAAACACCAACCATTGGAGTGTCCCACCACCAACCTTAAGACCCAACCCAAACCAACCTCAAACCATGGAAAGGTCCACACCAACCATTGCCAAGATCCACAAACCAATATAAGCTCCCAATACCACATTGGAGATCCCAACACAAACCATCAACTCCTAGTAGGGTCCAACCAACTCTTGGAGGTTACCCAAACACCAACCATGAAGGTCTCCATAAACTACCTATAAAGACTCAACCACACCATTGAGATCCAACCACAAACCATCCACCATTAGAGGTACCAACACCAACTCTGGAGGTCACCACACAAACCAGAAGGTCCCAACAACACACTATAAAGGCTCCCACACCAAACATTAGGAGGGCCAAAAACAACAGCCATCAATTGGAAGGTTCAACACCACCATTGGACGGCCCACAAACAACCTTGAGGTCCCAAAACCAACCATAGTCGATACCCAACACCAACCATTGGAGGTCACAACCAACCATTATGGTCCAAACACCATAGGAGATCCCACAACCAACCATGGAGGTCCTCAACACCAACCCTTGAAGGTACCAAACAAACATAGAGTATCCAACACCACACCTGGGATGGTCCCAACACCACACCATCAAGTACTGTATATCCACACAACTATGGAGCTCCAAAACATTAAGGTCCCAGGGAGGCCCCACTGGTGAGATTTCTTATAGATAATGGATTTAGAGTGAGCCATTTTTATACCCACAGAGTGTGCAGCAATGTACTCTATAGATTACCATTCTGTGTCTATACACCACCCTGTTTTCTGCCGACAGGTATTGAGGATTCGCTTTGAGAATCTGGAACTCGCATTGGTATATTGACCAGTCTACATGGCAACCGTCCTTTCCTGAAGATTGAGATGACGTTCATCTCTCCTTCTTGCAAGATTAACTGTTTTATTCTGATGTCATGGTGGTGTGAGGGTAAGGAACTTGTCTAGACTACTCCATGAAAAGAAACATAGTTGTACTACCGGTACATCGGTTTGAGTACTTACAGTTTGTAATCCAATAGAGTTTGAGCTTTAAATGATCTTTAAATCTGGGCTGGTGTGTGTGGTGGCATCAGGACCATCAGTGGTGGGGCCCGTGGGCATCGTCTGGCTTCTGATGCTGATGTTGGAATCGGGGGCCTTGTAAGATGTCACCAACCTGCAATTCCACTGAAGACCTCCAACCGAACTATAGGACCTGTAAGATGCACTATAGAACATGCGCTCTCACAACTGCAACCGCATGAAAGGGCCTACAATCTAGGACCTGTAACCTGCGACTGGGGGACCTGCAACCAGCACGGGAGGGGTTACAACCTACATTGGAGGACTTGAACTGCATGAAGGACCTCCAACCTGAATAGAGGACTGTAAGATGCACATAGAAAATGCGCTCATCACAACTGCACACCGGCACTGACTGATTGGAGGACTTGCAACCTGCACTGAAGGACCTCAAACCTGAACTAGAGGACCTGTAAGATGCTCATCACACCTGCAACTTCCACTGAAGGACCTCCAACCAGAACTATAGGACCTGTAAGATGCACTATAGAACATGCGCTCATCACAACTGCAACCTGCATTGAAGGGCCTACAACTAGAGGACCTGTAACCTGCGCTGGTGGAACTGCAACCAGCACTGGAGGGTGTTACAACACATTGGAGGAATTGCAACTTGCACTGAAGGACCTCCAACCTGAACTATAGGACCTGTAAGATGCACCTATAGAACATGACGCTCTCACAAACTGCAACCGGCATGAAGGCGGCCTACAACTAGAGGACCTGTAACCTGCGCTGGTGGACCTGCAACCAGCACTGGAGGGTGTACAACCTACATTGGAGGACTTGCAACTTGCACTGAAGGACCTCCAACCTGAACTATAGGACCTGTAAGATGCACTATAGAACATGCGCTCATCACAACTGCACCGGCATGAAGGGGCCCTACAATAGAAGGACCGAACTGCGTGTGGGACTTTAACCTGCACGGAGGGTGTACAACCTACATTGGAGGCCTTACAACCTGCCATGAATGACCTCCAACTGAACTGAGACCTGTAAGATGCACAAAGAACATGCGCTCATCACTGGGAGGACCTGCAATCTGACCTGGAGGAACCTGCACCTCAGCGCCATCCTTGCCCTGTGGCCTGATAACCCTTTCACATGGGATTCTGTATATGTAAAATATAAGAAGAATGTGTCTGGAATGATATTTAATGTACTAGTTGGTTGACATGTTAGCAACGTAGTATTATGGCTTCGTGCATGCTGTCCAGGCCTCACATGTGGCTCCATCATGGACTTGGACCACATAGGGACAATCAGTAGAAAACTTCTAATCTCTCTTTCCACTAAATGTACAGACGTTGATCTTGTTAGAGATACTCCTCATCCTTTCATTTTCATGTAGGTTCACATTTCACTCAGCATCAGCAGCCAGACGATGCCCCGGGGCTCCCACCATCTGATGGTCCGATGCCACCACCACCACCAGCCCAGATTTAAAGATCATTTAAGCATCAAAACTCTATGGATTACAAAACTGTTACAGTACTCTAAGACCGAGGTTACCGGTAGCTACAATCTGTATTTTCATGGAGGATTCTAGACAAGTTCCTTACCACTCGACACCAACCATGACATCAGGAATAACAAGAGTTAATCATTGCAAGAAGGAAGAGATAACGGCATCTCAGATCTTCAAGGAAAGACGTTGCCATGTAGACTGGTCCAATAGTACCACATGCGTCTTCCCAGGATTCTCTAAAGCCAGAATCCTCAAAACCTTCAGGCAGAAAACAGTGTGGTGGGTTTATATACACAAATGTAATCATTAGAGGTCTATCTGCCCCCTCTGGTAGGGTATAAAATGGCCTCTCTATAATTCCCTTAGTTATAAGAAATCTCACCAGTGGGCACTCCCTGGGACCTTTAATAGTTGGTGTTGGGAGCTCCATAGTTAGTGTTGGGATATCCATCTTGGATGGGTGGTGTTGGACCATCCCACGGGTGGTGTTGGAACTCTATAGTTTGTTTTGGTACCTTCAATGTTTGGTGTTAGGACCTCCATGGTTGTTGTTGGGAAACTCTCCTATGGTGTTTGGACCTCAATGTTGTGTTTTGACTCCAATGGTTGGTGTTGGGATCTCTATGGTTGGTTTTGGGACCTTCAATGGTTTGTTTTGGGGCCTCCAATGGTTGGTGTTGGAACCTCCATGGTTGATGGGTTGTTTTTGGCCCTCCAATGGTTGGTGTTGGGAGCCTTATAGTTGGTTTTGGGACCTTCAATGGTTGGTGTTGGGATCTCTAAGGTTGGTGTTGGAACTTCCAATGGTTGGTGTTGTGAGCTTTATAGTTGGTTTTGGGACCTTCAATGGTTGGTTTTGGGACCTCCAAGAGTTGGTGTTGGTACCTCTATGGTTGATGGTTTGTGTTGGGATCTCCAATGGTTGGTGTTGGGAGCTTTATAGTTGGTTTTGGGATCTTCAATGGTTGGTGTTGGAACCTCCATGGTTGATGGTTGGTGTTGGGATCTCTAAGGTTGGTGGTGGGACCTCCAATGGTTGGTGTTGAGATCTCTACGGTTGGTTTTGGGACCTCCATGATTGATGGCTTGTTTTGGGACCTCCAATGGTTGGTGTTGGGTGTGAAACTTATTAGAGAGAGAAATGCAGATTACATATCACACAGCGCTGTCTAGAGCTGGGAATCTGTTCCTTCTGGAATGCAAATACTGGTTTGGCATTTATCACGTATCATTGCATTAGGCTTCTGGTAAGTCATGCTTGATGTAAGGGGCTGTTTTACAAGAGGCATCCTGGAAACTGTATTTGCATATTTCCCAGGTTACAAATGACATAATCCCCAGAAACTGTTTTTATCCTATTATTATGAAATAATAACTTCAGGTTTCCCCATCCTCCATAGACTTCAGGTCTCCCCATCCTCCATGGACTTCATGTCTCTCCATCCTCCATGGACTTCAGGTCTCCCTAGCCTCCATGGACTTCAGGTCTCCCCATCCTCCATGGACTTCAGGTCTCACCTCGAAAGTGTTTAAACCGAAATATAGCCGGCGTTTCTGAGGATCTAGATGATAGCCTGGAATGCGAGCGCCAAGGTATGTATGGACCTAATCATATAAATCACGTGTGTTCCCTATGGCAGAGGGAGGGGATGTCCGGACCCTTCAGAAGTGGGAAATTGAAATCTAATAACTCCACATCTGATATTAACATTGTTCAATTAGCGTTGGCAGTAATCTGCCGCCGCAGCGGCACAAAGACGGTAGCTGTAATAAGTTACTGTGTGTTGGAACTGTACTGAAAATATGTATCAGTATCTGGAAACCACTAAGCCGCTCCGTATTAGTGGATCGGGTTAAATTTCCCGTTTTTCTGTGTAGTAGCCGGATTCTCGTACAATAACAATTTATTAGTGTTTGACGGATTAGTTAGTTTCTGTTTATTTTGCTTTCGTCTTTCTCGGTTTCGTTAAGGGGGATCCCTGTGGTACAGAGATTTTTTTTTTGCCCTTCTTCAGCTCCTCGTGGCTCAGGTTTGGAAAAAAGCTTAGAAGGGACATTGAGTAAAAAAATAATACATAAAAATGTAACGAGCAAGAAATGCATAGGGCGGGGCCAGGTCAGAGGAGGGGGTGGGGGAGGGGCCGATAATTCTTGTATCGGAACCTATAGTGGTCCCATAATACAGCCCAAACGTAAAGCCCACTGTGATTGATGAAGCTTTACAGGCTGAGTGTTGATAAAAACAGCCCAGAGGTACGGTAGGAAGGTCTGCGGAGTAGAGGGGGAGACAGTGTAACAGCCCTGTGAGACTTAATCACAGAGGGTCTCTAGTACCATCCCCCTTAACCTATAGCACCATTTTAAAGGTTTGATATGAGGACGGAGGCCATAGATAAAAGATTATAAGAACTGCACAGTCCCGGTTGCCTGGATCTAGGAGTAATGTCCCCGGGTTTATCAGGATCGGTTCTGATGGGAATTCCTTTAAGCGATATTTAATTATAAACAAAAATAGTTATACAAAAATGTCAAAAGTCTCAAGCTCAGGCGTGGAATACATTTTATTCACTAAAACTTTTTAAATTCAAGACCTTTCTGTGAATCTTTTGATGTTATGCAAGAAATGAGATGGTTTCTTCACTGGAGCACAGAATCTGAAATGTAATGCATTCTTCCATGTCTTTTTGGACTATTGAATCGAGTGGGTTTGTATTATAATTCATACTGTTGCCTAACTGAGGCTCCGGTGCGGAGGTAAACCATGCCTACAGTGATGTCAATCAGCTTCTAGTGGAGCCTACGGACCTCCAGCACCAGACGAACCACAATGACTACAATGAGGCAGATATTTACTTACCAGTCGCGATCCAGCGGCGCGTTCTGTGCAGTGCGATTCGGGTCCGGCCGGGATTCATTAAGGCGTTCCTATGCCGTCCACCAGGTGGCGAACTGCTGCACTGAAGTTCCCCGAGGTTCGCCGGGAATGCACGAGCCTATTCCTGGTCAAGGTCAAGACGCGAGTACAGCGGCACAAAATTTTTTTTTAAATGCAGCGTTTTTACGAATCCGTCAGGTTTTCACTCGGCCACGCCCCCCAGATTTCCAAGGTTGCATGCCGGCTCGGATACGCCACCATCCGATCGGCTTCAGGTGCGCCAAATCCAGGGCATTAAACAGGGGGAAAATCAGCGCAAATCGGAAATATCAGTTAACACGTTGGGAAAATGCAATCGGGCCATTAGTAAATGAACCCAAATGCGCCCATCAGGCTTCTACTGGTGCCTAATGGGGACTCAGTACGATGGGACTATGGGACCCCATGAAGTCATTTAGCTTTACTAATGGGAGCCTCCAGCACCGATATGAAACCATGACTACAACGGCGTCTTTCGAGCTTCTATCGAGGCTGTTACTTTGTCCGACAAAAAGTCTTCTCTACCAGGAAACTTCTTCACCCATAAACCGAGAACAATAAAGCCTCCATTGTGTATGATGACCCAACATCATACTAGCCTATTATTTGCATTCACTCACATTTTAGTATTCTTCTCAAACCTAAAAATCTAAATGTGGAGGAAAAAGTGTGAACTGACACAGAACAAGATGTGTGAGATGCAGAAAATTCCAGAACAGGCCCATTAATGGAAATAAGAAACTGGACAGGATCCAATGGACTTCTGCAAACTCAACCCCGTTCAGATGAAAGAGACAAAGGGGGCTATTACTAAGGGTCCCAATCGCGTTTTCCACCGGGTTTCCCGAATTTTGCCGATTTGCATCAAATTGCCACTGATTGCGGATTGTGGTTGGAACGGAGCGGTTTCACGCCACACGAAATCGGGGGGCTGGACGCAGTAAACCCGACAGAAGATTCAAAACAACGCGGAATTTTAAAAAATATTTGTGTTGAAAAAAATAGCAACTCTACATACACCGAGGCGGAGTGACGTGAACTCCGGCGGACTTCAGCACAGCAGCCAGCGGCCACCTGGGGTCATCAGGCGCACGACCTTAGTGAATACAGGAAGAACCCGAATCAGGTGTCGGAGAATGGACGGGTAAGTAATGGGCCCCCAAAGTGTCGAAATCTCCACGAACAAATCGCCGCGTGCCATAAACCGGAATAAATTTTATATCTCATCTACAGTTGAGTTCTCTGCCCTATAGATCATCACAGGAATCTTAACAGTGACCTGTAAAAATCCGGCATCAAAATCGACAAATAGTAAAAGTAAAAATAACTTAAATCCCCAGGAAAAAAAAAAAAAAAAACCTTGAATTTTGCGCGTGTCGGACGATTGTATCGTATTAGTCGGTTATTACATTTTTTTTTTTTTATTCCGGACTTTCAAGGGGTAACAGCGAGATTCACAGAAATGTTGTAAAAAAAAAAAATATGCAGAAAAAATATGAAAAGGAATTGAGTTATGTGTTGAGCCGCTCTCCCGCCTGAGCGCCGGGGTGTTGTTAAGCAGGATCCTTCACCAGTCTTGAAGCATTTTAATATCCATATATTCGAAAGTAAAAGTATATAAAAAGAGAAACTGGGGGGAAATGGCTTCTATCTCCGGGATTGTTTTCCAGCGAGAGATAAGAACAGTCCGACTTATACCAACCACCGGGATGTGCTGTACTTTAGTTTTTTTTTTAAATTATTATTATTTTTTAAATTTTATGTGGAATTTTACAAGATTTTTATTTTCCGTGTCGCGTCGTTCCCTAAAGGCTCCACAGGTAAAAAAAAATTCAATCATTTTAACTTTTTACCCAAATGTTTTATTGTAACTATTGTATTTTATGCAGAAATATTAATCCTAAACTCAATGCGTAAACAATGTGCATGCTGGAATCCGCCTTGATTATGCAAATTCATTCAATTATTTTCCTGAAGATTTTTTTTTTTTTTTTGCATGAGCAAAACAAGAAAAATTAATTGCTGTCAGCACTGAATAATAGAAATCAACCATTTCAATGGATTAAAAAAAAAATCAGCCTGATTTTTGGTGGTTTGGTGCTAAGATTATGTCATATGTCCCCATAAATATGGAACTTGTACCTAAATATCCATAAGCTTAAAAAAATGATATGATGATGCAATGGCTCAAATAAAATATAAGTTATAAAAGATGTTTTAAACTTAAAAGTATTTGTTTTTTTAATTCGTAATCAGTACTGTACATCTTACATGCAGTTATCAATTTTTTAGTCAAATAATATCAATTTTACAAAATCCAGCATTGTTATAAATAAATTAAACTAATAAAAAAAATATATAAATAATAAATTATTAAATAAAAAGTGTCATAACAATAAGATAAATAAATAAAATACACTGTATTATAGATATAATAAAAATATGAAGCATTGTATAATTTCATATCGAAAAACATGAAAATATAGATTTTTTATTTGGGTTTGTGATATTTCATTGAAAAATATAACGTGATGGAAAAGAGAAATATTCTTTCATGATACCAATGTGGAATTAGAATCATTTGTTTGTATCGTAATAATAATAACTAATGATATAAATATATATCATGAAATTATTAAAATAAGATATAATATGCGGTCTCTAATGGAATTCATATTTATATAACATTACATAGTAGATAATAATAGTCCAAAATAAACATAAATCTAATAACAATATAAAATCTAAGAAGGATTAATTTGTTCTTAAAATATGAACAAACAATTAATATTACTAATAAATTACTTACATTCTTACAAATTCACTACAATTCTAAATTAACCACAATAGGCAACAATGACAATCCAGACAGTAAAAATCCCACTTAATAATCTATTTTCCAAAGTTTTGATGTCTCGCAAGTTGACCTGATAAGTCAATCTGCTAAAAATTACTTCCAAAGCATTTTATATGCACAATTTAGTTGGATTTTAATTTATTTTATTATATTTATTAGATTTGATCCTATTCTTATTCTCCCCCGGGGGATGCGTCATCCTCCTTGGTCCCGTAATGGGCAGGGCATATGCTGGCACATTGACTTATTACAGGGACAAGACGTCAGGCATTAGCTATAAGTCGTGGGCGTTGTCTATTCGGGTCGAGCAGATGATGCTGTCGACAGTTTACACATTATTTGTCACCACAGCAACTTAGCAGGCTGCATTTAATTCCCGTCAGCGTTGATTAGTGACAGTCGGCGCGCTCGCTCGATCCTACGTGTTCAGTGCGGTTACTTTCTCGGTCTTATTTTGTCTCCTCCAATTTACAGCGAAGAGGAAGAAAACGTGAGAGGGGGGAAAGGCAACAAATAATAGAAACAAAACATATTTCTGGAAAGTTTTCGACTCATGGATACAATGTATCACACTCACCAATCAAAAAATTAACAATTGTATCACCGCGCCGCTCAATATTACGGAGATCTGTAAAAACTTTATGATGTATAAAGCGATTACAAATCCTTATATACTGATTTTCAGGAAACCGCCTTTCTAAAGTTCGTTTTCTCCAATTGGCTTCTAATGGGCAAACTCGTTCAGTAAGGGTGTCAAGATCTAACACATGACTGAGACGAAGGCTTGTGTTTTTTTTTGGGTGAAATAAAAGCTAATTGTTCTCTAATCCAATGCCTAAAATAGCAAAAGAAATGAGTGTGATGCCTGAGCGCCAGGCCCCTTTAAAAAAAATCAGCAATTTTTGTTGGGGGGGGGAGGGGGGAATTTGGGAATATGTAGTATTGGGGTGCTGGCCATAGAGGAATAGACCTTTCTTGTCGATTTACAATATATAGAGTCCTAAGACTTAGGGTATAGGGCATAGGGATTGGGGTTATTTTATAGCCCACCCATTGAATAAGCGGATTGGGGTTTCTCTTTAAGCCAATCACTTTAATAGGATTGGTTCTCTTATAGCCCCAACCCCTTTAATGTAGAGGATGGGGGCACATCTTTATAGCCCACCCCTTACAATAGAGGATGGGGTTCCCGTTATAGACCACCCGTTAATAGAGGATTGGGGTCTCTTTATATAGGCCCACCCATTTAATAGGACCATATAAAATATAAAAAACGGAGGGATCAGCTGATCGCAGGGGTGGAAATCTGGTTGAGAAGAGGTCACCACCTTATTCCACCAGGGAATGTCACAATTTCATAGTGGTCTTTCTTTACGGAGCTCAGCTGCCGGTTGGGCAGGAATCCTTTCCACTTATGAGGATTTATCCAATAAACCTAACTATCCTTTTTTGGGAGGAGAGAAAAGTTGCTGTTTTTATTGCTTTGAGCTCCTTGATGTCCACTTCGTCCTCCATCGTATGGGTTTAGCCTCTGAGCGGCCGTCTGCCGACTCTTCGACATCTTGAATCCTTGTGTTACTTAATAATAGGATGTAGGGGTTTCATGGAGGTTAGTGATCGTTTATGTTCCCACTTAGGCAAACAGGAATACTGTCTATATAACGAGCAGGGAGAGACCTGTCCTTCACAATGCCAAATATCCCCAAAATGTGGGCCTAAACCCAAACCCCATGTTTCAAAAAAAGTAAAGGGAACGGCCATTTAATTCCTACAATGCTCGTTTCCATGGGCTGCAAATATGTATTAAAAAATCAGTTGTAAACGTTATGCAAATCACCACGATGTGATGAGACCATGAAGAATGGGGTCCTGCCATATTAGATTTGGACTTGCATGGCCCCGCCTCCTTGTCCTGTGACAGGATATACCCGAAGCACCATGCTGATGGATGGCACATGCAGTACTTAGGGGCATCTGCCGATATGCAACACAGACACACAGCCAGATGACTTATCACTAGGCGGTTTGTAAAAAAAAAAAATACAGGTGTCCAAATGTTCCACGGGTACCTTCCCTGGAACAATTTGAGAGAAGAGTTCTTTTTTACATCATTGGAAGGTCCTATGTCATGTGCCAGAGTGATAGTGATGTATCTAAGGTCCTTTACATAATGTATTTATTGATCAAATAAAATAAAATCACTTGATGCCCTCCATGGAGGATGGGGGAGACTGAAGTCTATGGAGGGATGGCGAGACTGAAGTCATGGAGATGCGGAGACCTGAAATCCATGGAGGAGGGAGACCTGAAATCAATGGAGGAGATGGGAAGACCTGAAGTCCATGGAGGATGAGAGACCTGAAGTCCAGGGAAAGGATGGCGAGAACTGAGTCCATGGAGGATGGGAAGACCTCTGAAGTCATGGATCATGGGGAGAACCTGAAAAGTCCATGGAGGATGGGGAGACATGAACTCCATGGAGGATGGAGACGGAGGCCTGAAGTCATGGGGATGGGGAGACCTGAATGAGTCCAGGAGGATGGAGAGACAGGAAGTCCATGGAGGATGGGGAGAACCGAAGTCCAATGGAGAGGTTATGGGGAAACCTGAAGCAATGGAGGATGGGAGACAGAAAATCCATGGAGGAGGTGGGGAGAACCCTGAAGTCACCAGGAATGATGGGGAGACTGAAGTCCATGGAGGTGGGAGCGAGAGACCTGAAGCCAGGAGGATGGGGAGACCTGGAAGTCATGGAGATGGGAGAGACCTGAAGTCCAGGAGGATGGGGAGACCCTGAAGTCCATGGGGATGGGGTACCTGAAGTCCATGGAGGATGGGGAGACCTGAAGTCCATGGATAACGGGAGACTCTGAATCCACGGAGGATTGGCAGAGAAGAGACCTGAAGTCCATGGAGGCATGGGGAGGGGACACCTGCAGTCCCTATGGATAAGGTGGAGACCTGAAAGTCCATGGAGGGAGGGGAGAGAGATCCTGAAGTCCATGGATGGATGGGGAGAACTGACAGTACCATGTGAGGATGGGGAGACCTGATTGGTCCATGGGGATGGGTTGAGACCTGAAGTCATGGAGTGTGAGGATGGGGAGCCTGAGTCCATGAGGATGGGGAGCCCTGAGCCATCCTCCATGGACTTCAGGGTCTCCCCATTCCCTCCAGTGGACTTCAGGTTTCCCCATTATCCATGGACTTCAGGTGTCCAACCTACATGGACTTCAGGTATCTCCATCAGCCAGGATTTCAGGTATCCCCATTAGCCAGTACTCAGGTATCCCCATAATCCATGGACTTCAGGTATCCCAATCCGCCAGGGACTTCAGGTCTCCCCATCCTCCATGGACTTTCAGGGTATCCCAATACTCCACGGACTTAAGCGTCTCCCATCCCCCAGTGGACTCAGGTCTCCCCATCCCCATGGAATTACAGGTCTCCCCATCAGCATGGACTTCAAGGTTCTCCCCATCTCCAGGATTCAGGTACTCCACATCTCCTCCATGGACTTCAGGTTCCCCCATCTCCATGGACTCAGGTCTCTCCAATTCCTCCATGGACTTAAGGTCTCTCCAATCATCCATGGACTTAAGTCTCCCCTATCCTCCATGGACTTCAGGTCTCTCCATCCTCCATTGGAGTTCAGGTCTCCCCATCCTCCAGGACTTCAGGTCTCCCATGTCCATGAATCTGCAGGTCTTCCATCATCCAGGGACTTCAGTCTCGCCATCCTCCATGGACTTCAGGTCTCCCATCCGTCAGGACTCAGGTTTCCCATCCTGCCAGGAGGTCAGGTCTCCCCCATCTTCCATGGATTTCAGGTCTCCCCCTCCTCCCATGGAATTCGGTCTCGCCATCCTTCCATAGACTCAGGTTCTCCCCATCCCCAGGACGGCCATCAAGTGATTTTATTTGATCAGATAAATACATGAGTAAAGGACCTTAGATGACATCCACTCTAGGTCACAGAAATAAGGACCCCCAATGGACAAAAGAAACTCTGCTCTCAATGTCCAGCGAAGGGACCGGGGAACATGGACATGTATTGGTTGTACCCCGAATGGAAAGTAGCAAGCTGTGTGTGCGGTAGTGGGAAATCGGCAGATGGCCCTAAGGAGTGCCATCCAGCAGCATGTTGCAGAACCTGCATCAGGAACCAAGGGAGGCGGGGCGCAGCAAGGACAAGTATAATAGGCAGACCCCATTAATATGGCAGGAACCACATCTGGTGGAGTGCATATACGTTTAGACAAACGATTGTTGAAGATTGCAGCCCAGGAGAAAGGGGCATTTGAGGAGATTTAAATGGGCCGGTGCCCCTGACATTGTTGGAATGACAGGGGTTGGGTTGGGCCCACAGTTGGGGATGATTGGGCATCATTGGGAAGGAAAGGCCTGCCCGGCCATTATGAAGACAGATTCCGTTGGCGTAATAGGGAACATAACTGCACTAACCTGCCATAAACCCCTAAATCCTATATAGAGACACAGAATCAAGTGTCAGAAAGTCGGACCCGGAGCTGCAGAGGCTAACCCATGACGAGGGGACGAGGGAACATCACAGGAGCTCAAAGCAATAAACAACAGCAACTTGCTCCCAAAGATACTGTAGGTTTATTGGGAATAAATCCCCAAGAGTGGAAAAGGATCCTGCCCGAAACCGGCGCTGGGAGCTCCGTAAAAACCACTAGAATATGGGCATCCCTGGTGGAAAAGGTGGTGACCGTCTTCTCAACAGATTCCACCAAAGCGATCAGCTGATTCCCCGTTTTATAAGTTTATATGGTCTATTAAAGGGGTGGGACTATAAGAGAACCCCCAATCCTCTATTAAAGGGGTGGGCTATAAAGGGAACCCCAATCTCATTAAAGGGGTGGGCTATAAGAAAACCCCAATCCTCTTATTAAAGGGGTGGGCTAAAAGAGAACCCCATCCTTATAAAAGGAGGTGGCATAAAGAGACCCCAATCCTATATTAAAGGGTGGGCTATAAAGAGAACCCCAATCCTGCCCTATACACTCTAAGTCTAGGACCTCTCATATAATGTATCACAAGACAGGTCATTCATCTGAAGGCCATCACCCAAACTACATATCCCCCCCCCCAACAAAATGCCGATTTTTTTAAAGGGGCCGCGCTCAGGCAATACACTCATCTTTGCTATTCATTTGATTTTAGAGACAAATAGCTTTATCACCAAAAAAAAAACACAAGCTTCGTCTCATTTCAGGTGTAGATCGTGACCCCCTACTGATCGGAATTGCCCAATTAGAAGCCAAATTGGAGAAAAACGTAAAACATTTAGAAGTGGTTTCATGAGAAATCAGTATATAAGGATTTGTATCGCTAGACATCAATAAAAGTTTTTACAGATCTCCGTAGATGTGATGCGGCGCGGTGATTACATTGTTAATTTATTGTATTGGAGATGATACATTGTATCCATGAGGTCGAAACTTGCCAGAGTTATGTTTCTATTATTTGTGGCCCGTTCCCCCGCAGCACGTGCTATCCTATCGCTGGTAAATTGAGGATGACCACAAATAAGACCGAAAGAAAGTAACCGCACTGAACACGTGGAGCGAGCGACGCGCCGACTGTCACTAATTCAGACCAGAACGGGAATTAAGGCAGCCGCGAAATGATGGTGACAAATAAATTGTGTGAACGAGCGCAGCTCATCTGATCGGCCCGGAATAGTACAAACTACCCACTACTTTATACTAATGGCCTGAAATTGTCCTGTAATAAGTCAATGTGCCAGCAATATGCTGCCCATTACCGGGACAGGAGGAGGACGCAGCCCCGGGGGGAGACTAAGAAAGGATCAAATCTAATAATATAATAAAATAATTGAAAAATGCCAAACATAAATTGCATAATAAAAAGGCGTGGAAGTAATTTTCGCAGGATTGACGTATCAGGCAACTTGCAGACATCAAACTTTGGGAAAAGAGCTTAGTCGTGGGGATTTATTACTGTCGGATGTCAGTGGTGCCTATGTGGGGTATAAATTGAGAATTCCAGTAATTTTGAATAGTCATTTTTAGTAATAATTAATTTTTTTTCATTAAGAAAAAATAAATCCGTCTTATATTTTAATGTTATGTAGAGATTATTGTTGATTGGCTATTATCTAATATGTACTGTTTATATGAAAATATGGAATTTCCGATTATATACCGCATATTTATATTTTATTTTTAATTATTTCATGGGATATTATTGTATATCAATTATTGATTATACGAACAAACAAAATGATTCTAATTCCACATTGGTACAGAAAGAATATTTCTCCCATCACGTATTATTTTCAATGTAATTATACAACACAAAAAATAAATAAAAATCTAATTTTTCATCGTTTTCGCGATTGAATATTAGACATGCCCCAGATTTTTATAGAATCTATAAACAGTGTATTTTAATTATTTATTTCTTATTGTATGACAATCTTTTATTTAAAATGTATTATTATATATTTTGTTTATTAAGATTTATTATATAACAATGCTGGATTTTTTCACATGATATATTTAGACTAAAAGATTGATACTGCATGTAAATATTACAGTACGTGAATTTAAGAATAAAAAAAAATACTTTTAAGTGTTAAAACAGTCTTTTATAACTTATAATTTTATGGCGCATGGCATCATCATCTCATTTTTTTTTAAGCTTATTGGATATTTAGGTACAAGTAATATTTAGGGACATATGACAAATCTTAGACCAAAACCACCAAAATCAGGCTGAAATTTTTTTAATCCATTGAATGGTTGATTTATAGTATCAGTGCAGACAGAAATTAATTTTCTGTTGTCGCTCAGCAAAAAAAAAAAAAAAAAAATCTTCAGGAAATAATTAAAGAATTGCATAAAATCAAGGAGGATTCCAGACATGGCATGTGTTTACGCCATTGATTTTAAGGATATATTCGCATGAAATAACAATAGTTACATAAAACAATTGGTTAAAAAAAGTTAAAATGATGAATTTTGTTACCGTGGAGCCGGGAGGGGAGACGAGCGACACTGGAAATAAAAATACTTGTAAAATTAACATATCAAATATTAAAAACTAATAATTAATTTAAAAAAAAACAAAAGTAGCAGCACCTCCGGTGGTTGTAGAAGTCGGGACGTCTATCTCATCGCGGGAACATCCGGAGATTAAAAACCCATTGGCCCCGTTTCTCCTTTATACTTTTATCTTTCTATATATTAAATATTAAAATGCGTCAGACTGGGAGAAAGGCGCGCTAACCCCGGCGTCAGCGGAGAGCGCTCACACATAACTCAATTTCACTTTTATATTTATGATATTTGTTTTTTTACATTTCGTGAATCTCGCTGTTAACCCTGTGAAGTCCGTAATTAAAAAAAAAAAAAAAATGTAATAAACCGGACTAATATCGATACAATCGCAGGGAAGCGCCAAAATTATAAGGTTTTTTTTTTCCTGGGGATTATTTATTTTACTAATATTGTCGGATGTGAGGGACTGATTTTTAACAGGTAACGGTTATTATTTGTGATGAGTCCATTAGGGCAGAGACGCAAATGTAGATGAGATTAGAAAAGTTATTCCGGGTTTATGGCAACGCGGCAGATTTGTTGTGGAGATTCGGCCACTTTGGGGCACATTTACTTATACCCGGTCCAGTTTCTCCGTAACACTGATTCGGGTTTGCCGGGATTCACAAGTCGTGCGCCTGATGACACCAGGTGTCGTGACGTGATGAAGTCCGCCGGAGTTCTACGTTCCTCCGCCCGGTGTAGTGAGTGATATTTTGCAACACAAATATTTTTTAAAATTCCGGCGTTTTTTGGAATATGTCGGGTGTAAGACGGCCAGGGCCCCCGATTCTGTGCGGTGAACCCGGCGCCGTTGCCACCACAATCGATACGTGGCAATTGATGCAAATCGGAAAATTCGGGAAACCCGTGGAAAACGCGTTTTGGACCCTTAGTAAATGAGGCCCCTTGTCTATTCATCTGAACGGGGTTTTGAGTTTGCAGAAAGTCCATTGGATACTGTCAGTCTTTTCATGAATGGGCGGTTCTGGATATTTCTGCAGCTTCTATGGGTCTGTGGTCAGTTCAAAACTTTTCCACATTTTTAGATTTTAGGTTTGAGAAGAAATACTAAAATGTGAGTGAATGCAAATAATAGATTAGTATGAGGTTGGGGTCACATCAAATGGAGGCTTTATTGTCCAG
This sequence comes from Engystomops pustulosus, assembly GCA_019512145.1. NCBI lineage: Eukaryota > Metazoa > Chordata > Amphibia > Anura > Leptodactylidae > Engystomops > Engystomops pustulosus. The sequence goes on from WNYA01001129.1 coordinate 57,156, forward strand.
GTTTATGGGTGAAGAAGTTCCTGAAGAAGGACTTTTGGGGAAAAGAACAGGCTCTGATAGAGCTTGAAGACGCGTTGTTAGGTCAATGTTCACTATCGGTGCTGGAGGCTCATAGTAGAAGGCTAAATGATTCACTGTGTGCCATCAGGTCCATCAGTATGAAGGCCCCATTAGGCACCAGTAGAGCTGATGGAAACGTTGGGGTCATTACTAATGGGCCCGATCGCATTTTCCCAACGTGTTAACTGAATATTTCCGATTTGCGCGATTTCCACTGTAATGCCCGGGAATTTTGGCGCACGCGATCGGATTGTGCTATCCGCGCCGGCATCACGCGATGGAAAAAAAAAAAAAAAAAAATCGGGGCGTGGCCGAATGACAAACCTACGGATCGGAAAAAACGCTGCATTTAAAAAAAAAAATGGTGCCGCTGGACCGCGCTTAACCTTGACCAGGAATAGGTCGTGCATTCCGTGCGAACCTCGGGGAAACTTCAGTGCAGCAGCGCCACATGGTGGACGGGAGGAACTACCTTAATGAATCCCGCGGACCCGAATCCATGCACAGACGCGCCGCTGGATCGCGAATGTAAGTAAAATCTCCCCTAATTGTAGTCATTGGTGGTCGTCTGTGCTGGAGGCTCAATTAGGCGCCAGCTAGAGCTGATTGGACAATCATCTGTAGGCAATGGTGACATCCGCACGGGAGGCTCGTTAGGCAAACAGGTAGACGTAGAATTACAAACCAAGCGATTCAATAGTCCCTACATGGCAGAAGTCAGTACATTCAGTTCTTTGCTCCAGTGAAGAAACATCTCATTTTCTGCAAACATCAAAAGATTCAAGAATGTCATGGAATTTAAAAAAGTTTAAGCTGGAATAAAATGGATTCCACGCCTGAGCGGCGACTTGAAAATTGTTTGTATAAACTATTTATTAATAATAAAATCCTTAAAGGACAATGTCCCATCAGAACCGATCCTGATAAAACCGGGGACATTACTCTAGACCAGGGCCCCGGGACTGATGCGATCTTCTTATATCTTTTATCTATGCCTCCGTTCCTCTATATCAACCTTTAAATTGTGCTAATGAGGTATAAGGGGGATGGTACAAGAGACCCTCTGTGATAAGCTTCACAGGCTGTTACACGTTCCCCTCTCTCCCGCCAAAACTTCTACCTACCTCTGTCTGTTGTTAGTCTAACACAAGCCTGTAAAAGCTTCATCACAGTTCGGGCTTTACAGTTGGGAGTATATGGACCAGTGATAGGTTAATACAAGACTTAGGTCTTCCCCCCCACCCCCTCGCGTACTGCCCCGCCCGATGCATTCTTGCTTCGTTACATTTTAGTATATTTTTACTCAATGGTCCCTATCGAGCTCCAAACCTGAGCCAGAGGAGGCTGAGAAGGGGAAAAAAAAAAAATCTGCGTTACCAGGGATCCCCCTTAACTAAACGAGAAAGACGAAAGCAAAAAAAACAAGAGACAACTACGCAAACACTAAATAAATTGTTATTGTCGAGAAACGGCTTACTAAACAAAAAAAGGGAAATGTACCCGATGCCATACGGAGCGGCTTAGTGGTTCCAGATATGATACATATTCAGGACAGTACCAAACACACAGGTAACTTTGACACGCCGCTTGTGCGCTGCGGCGGCAGATTCGGACAACGATATTGAACATGTTAATCAGATGGGAGTTAGTAGATTTCATAAGTTGCACTTCTGAAGGTCCGGACGATCCCCCTCCCTCTGCTAATAGGGGAACACACGTGATGTATATGATTAGAAATGTCCAACATTAACTCGTGGCGCTCGCATTCAGGCGCTATCATCTAGATCCTCCGAAAACGCGCGGCGGATTTAAGTTAAACACTCCCCCTTAACTGGACACCGACGGCTTTGTATATACAATCCGAATCTATTTAATTCCATCATTATACGACAATCCAAACAAGACTGCGTTACACATTTCTACGACGCGGCAAGCAAATGAACGGTTAATTGCGCTGGAGGTGAAAAAACCGTGTTATATTGCGACCACCCAGTGGTAGACCCAGAACTGGCAGTTAGAAGAAAAGTGGCTATCTAGTCAATATCCTTTGGTTTTCGGGGATTGGTCTCTTGGAAACCATCCAAAAAAGACCCCAAGAATCAAAAGGGGATCGGAAAGGGAAGTATGATCCATTGGGACAATTGGTCCCCCCCCCCCCACTATTCGTCAGAAACAGGGGTCACAAGTTCCACATAGCCTGACATACACTCAAAAGGACTTCTGGTCCATACAATATCCAAAAAACCCTCTTTATGCCGTAACCTGGACAACGGCTTCAGCCAGAAACTCAAAACGCGTTGTTGTTAATGCACCATGAATTTGAAAAAGCATCGGAGTATCTTAACTGCGTTTGCACCGTAATCTTACTCCGGAATGCCGATACCGGATCCTGGCACAGGGCGGACTCCTGACATCTCATAGGCTCTCACAAATACCTATAGAGGAGCACCCAGCCGTATCCTCAACCCCACGCACGAGTTTCTGCACTTGAATCTGTGCTAAGTCACAAACTGTCAGCAAACAGAGCAACCACAACCCAGGCGCCACATGTCAAACCGGGTAAGTGGTGGCAAACCCGCAACGTCCTGCGGGATAAGATGCCTAAAGCAGATAAACCGCCCCTAAATTCGGCGACCTGCATCAGGCGACCTAACTAAGGGAGCCGGAGGACACCCTGCAAGGACAGGAAGGACTTATTCGTCGGCAGCTGCTGGATGTGAGCCGACAGGTAACAGGAATAATGGATAGACCAGGTTCAAACTCGGACACAGAAATGCATCACAGCAATGGACACAAAAAGAGATAGGAAGCAGGGGACACATCGGGAGATAAACACAAAGAGGGACAAACAACAGATGAGGGACAAACAACGGGTCGGACAGAAACGCGATCAACAACCAAGAGAGGTACAGAATCGATTCACTAGAGAGAGGTCGAGTAAACGTAGCAGAAGTCGGATACACAGAATAACAAAGCCATCAACATTCAGGCAATAGGGAAAGATATAATGAGATAGTACAACCAGCAAGGTGTAGTATATAAGGAGTTCCTGACGCCGCCCCGGGAAGCTGAACTCTAGTAACCCTTGAGGACAGGTTCTGGGGCTCGGGAGAGCCGGGTGTGCTCAAAAAATCCTATAGCATCAACCTGGCCACACGTTCCACAAACAAAGGACAATGAACGCCACATAGCCACAACCTGAGGCAGAGACAACTTTGTGGCATGAACGTTCCAACTATCTTGTCTGTGTTCCCGGGATCTCACTGTCAGGGTTGAGCACTCGATTCTTATAGGGAGATGCCGACTCCCCGATCTCCAAGTTATTACATCAAAATCCCATAGAACCCAAATGAGACAAACTCACACAAGTATTTTCTTGAGGACGCCTATAGGCAAATCTTGGAAATCCCGCCTTTATATGGCAGCTGTGCGGGACTCATCCAAAATTCTGCCCGGACAAAGGTGTTCAGGTATTAAGCCCCAATACTGTACATGGAGGATAATGAGAAGTAGCGATCTGGGTGGTCTGCTGAGGTGATGAAGGACATTGGTGCGGTAACCCCAGTGCAGCCTCGCGGGTCCAGGCGTCTCTGAAAGTAGGATGAGGCCACTTTATGACCGCGTGGGACTGTTTCCGCCAGGTAATACACAGCGGTCTAAAAGCTTGGCATGCAGCAATCTGCACGGCGAGTGGAGGCAGTCACAGCGAAAAACGCGTTCTCCATAGATTCCACGTTATTCCAGTTTCTGTAATCACATCGAAACTTTTTCCTTACTGAACTCCAGTGGACCTCCTGTTACATGAAACGGCGAGATCCTCCAGCACAGGGACGGGATGCAGAGGTTACTAACCAGCGGTCCGAAATCTCAAAATGCGTCAGGAATCAGGCTCGGCAAGGGAGATAAATCTGGAAAACCTCCTTCCAGTCTTTAACATCCTATGAGATGGAAGTTTAACACCCATAAAAAAAAAATGTCACATTTCTGGGGCAGAGAGACAGCAGCACATTCCGCCCACTTTATCTTAAAGCCACACCCACAAGGCATGCTCCATTATTGCAAAAGTCACCTCAATTGCCTAAAATACCAAAGATTTTCTATACATGATCAAGAGCGTCCTACATCGGGGAACGCACCATCTTGTTTGTGTTGTGGTTCAGGGTCTGACCCATGGAACCCGGAACCCGAATTGTCCACCAAAGAGCCAAGAATGATTGGCCGGAAGGCCTGGTGGAATCTAGGCATGGCTTGTAGCACTCATCCGTTATATGTGTGGGTCATGTGGGCCGAAACACAAACACGACGGCAAACTTGGGTCCGTCATGTATTAAGCGGAGTCCCTTGACACCCTCCTGCACATGGGCTGTAAACATGGAGGTGCATGAGCAGCCACCATATATTCCACTGGCCCCCAATATTTTTGGCACCACCCTAGATTTGAATGAGAAGCCGCTCGTGTGTGGCAGACACTGTGCTCAGTCTGGTCAGGGGAAAAGCTGTCAGCGGCCCCGCCACTCTCCAGCTGTTCCCTAGTCTACACATCGGGAAAGCATCCAGGAAAAATTATATTTAAGGGGCGTTTACAGGAGGCAGAAAGAGATCGAAACTTCTGCTTCACGTCCAGATCCACTGTCAGTAACTTCCTGTCTAACGTATGACATCACAGAAGCACTTGCCAGAGACTGCCAGCAATCCTGGGACAGGTCATTCAGGCGACAGTGAGGCTGAGTTGACAGCTCCTAATGTTTACAGTTCAGACGGACCCTGGGAGTTTCCGTAGGAGAACCCTTAATATTTACAGCCTCGTAAGGTCCCTGGGCTATTGACTTACTCAAACGACCCTGCGACCCACATTAAAAGCAAATGAACTTGCTGTCTGATTCGGTTTTACAATTACCTTAATTTTCCATGGAATATTGTGTCTGCTGATGTTAAAAATGGATCCACAGACATCGACTAAGACCTACAGCGTCTTATGTGCTATGGTAACAGACTACAAGCAAACTCTGTGTAGTCTGACCGTAAATATGCACTGTACTCTTTTCCGCTTAACCTCAGACTTTAAATTAGCAAAAAATAGGAAAAACGGTCTAGTAGGTTGTGTCTGTAGTGTAGAATCATTGATACATATGGTCGGACACCGGAGCTGTGTTACACAAAAACGGTGAAAGAGATGTACATTTATCAATATATATTCTAAGTCGCTTTGTGTCTTCCTTACTCTGTATTAGAACAATACAATGTTGCTGTACGCGCAGAAGGGAGACCGGGCACAGGACTCCATAATGTCAGATCGAGTCCTGCATGGGTAGTGAGAGATGAGCTGTCAGTCATAAGGTTAACTGTATGGATACATGATCCTCATCTCTGTGCAATCAGTTAGATAAGGTGACATAATCTCAGGTACCCAGAATGCATTCGGCAAATTATTTATTCTACCAGAAATGCAATTAGCCTTAGCTGGAAAAAGTAAAGTGCCCCCCGCCCCTGGCATTATCAGTTGTGAGATTTACATCGGTGCAAACAAAACAGGTGGAAACAATTACAAATCATATGAGATTAGAACAAGGGACCGACATAGGGGTAGATGAGGAGCAAGGCCTAAACTACAGTCCCCACCAGAGAGGAACAACGGAGCCAGAGCCCATCACTAAGAAATAAGATCATTGACGTCATTATTAATGGAAGATTCAAGAGCATTGTTATAGGATATTCAAAGAAACAACAAAGTCATCCAAAACGAAGTAACAGAAAAACTCAGACCCCGACAGCTGCTGCTATGATAGAAAGGGTCAGGCACACAGGACAGGGAAAGCTCGCTGGTATGGGGTGTAGTCACAGAGGGGTCAGAGCACCCATACGACCCCTTGACCACTGCGGTAGATAGAAAGGGTCAGGACACACGGACATGCATCTCGCTGTTGTATGGGGGTTGTATCACAGAGGGGGTCAGAAGCCACCCAGCTGATCCGACCACTGGCTTGATAGAAAAGGTGTCAGGACACACAGGACATGCAGCTCGACGTGTATGGGGGTGTATGTCACAGAGGGGTTCAGAGGCTCCCAGGCTGGACCCAGGGACCACTGCGGCTATGATAGAAAGGTGTCAGGAACACAGGGCATGGCAGCTCGCTTGGGAGCTTTATAGTTGGTTTTGGGATCTTCAATGGTTGGTGTTGGAACCTCCATGGTTGATGGTTGGTGTTGGGATCTCTAAGGTTGGTGGTGGGACCTCCAATGGTTGGTGTTGAGATCTCTATGGTTGGTTTTGGGACCTCCATGGTTGATGGCTTGTTTTGGGACCTCCAATGGTTGATGTTGGGTGTGAAACTTATTAGAGAGAGAAATGCAGATTACATATCACACAGCGCTGTCTAGAGCTGGGAATCTGTTCCTTCTGGAATACAAATACTGGTTTGGCATTTATCACGTATCATTGCATTAGGCTTCTTGTAAGTCATGTTTGATGTAAGGGGCTGTTTTACAAGAGGCATCCTGGAAAATGTATTTGCATATTTCCCAGGTTACAAATGACATAATCCCCAGAAACAGTTTTTATCCTATTATTATGAAATAATAACTTCAGGTTTCCCCATCCTCCATGGACTTCAGGTCTCCCCATTATCCATGGACTTCAGGTGTCCCCATCCTCCATGGACTTCAGGTCTCTCCATCCTCCATGGATTTCAGGTCTCCCCATCCTCCATGGACTTCAGGTCTCCCCATCCTCCATGGACTTCAGG